>CAUYSK010109202.1:0-42004 GCA_963575035.1 Avahi laniger | reverse complement strand
ACCTTCAGTATTAATGGCTGTATCTACCATTGTTTTTTTTTTATAGCTGAGTAGTACTCCATGGTACACATACAACACACTTTATTAATCCACTCATATATTGATGGGCACTTGGGTTGTTTCCACATCTTTGTAATTGTGTATTGTACCACAAACTAGTGCAACCTCTGTGGAAAGCAATATGGAGATACCTCAAAGAGAGAGAAATATATCTACCATTTGATCCAGCAATCCCATTACTGGGCATCTACCCAAAAGAACAAAAGACATTCTATAAAAAAGACATCTGCCATCAAATGTTTATAGCAGCACAATCTACTAGGATATCATATTCAGTATTGCTCAAAATAAATTCTCATTTCTAGATCTTAGAAATTTTTTTTGTTATTCTGAAATTTCATTATAAGTTTTCCCTAAAGATAGATAACATTAACAATTTCTTATAATCCTTCCAGAAATTTTCTCTGCACATTTTTTAATTATAAAATTGAGATTAAAATGGCACTAAATTATTCATATTTGTGTGTGTGTGTCTTCTTTAACTTCATGTTAATCTTTGAAAGTTGCCTTTTCACTTCACAAAATGTAATGATTATAAAAATAATTTTTAAGTGTACAATTACAAATATAAAAATAAGTTAATGAATGACATTCTGAATGAACCCCTTGTCCTAGGTATTTTTATGGATAGAGTTAGTTAGATCAGCTCCTGTGAGCGTGTTCTGCATGAAGTTCTCCTAATTTTCCTATCCATGCGTTTAAAAAAAGTCTCTGGCAAATGGTGACATTAAATAGACACTAAAGAGCAAGTGCAGTGGCCAATAGTCAGCTATTCAATTTGGGACAGAGTTTTCAAAGAGCATCTATTCAGTAACACACCCACTCTTGCCTTTACCATGCACAATTATACCTAAAAAACTATAACAGAGTATTGGCATTCTGATTCTAAATTGGCTTCTCTTTATTATAATTTAGCTAAGATCCAGCTTTTCATGAATAAAAAAATCTGTCTCTAAATTCAGTAAGCTTAGAACATTTATCAAGTATATTGTAGAGCCAATTTACACTTTAGTTGGGAGATTAGATTACATGACCTGTAAGGATTCTTTCAAGTATAAGGGGAATATTTCAATTCATCCAAGTTTATGATGAATATTTAGTTTAAGTCTACCATGAGCTTTGATATATAAAACTTAAGCATTAATTTTTTCCAATGGTAAAATGCAGAATTGCTGGCCTTCCTCTCTAGGCATTTAAGAAAACAAATTTTCATCATTTAATATAGATAGAATTTAAAATTTTATTATAAAAATAAAATATCCTCAATAAAGAAATATTGAAAAATACAACTAAATACAAAGAGAGAAACTAATTCCAAAAAGGTAATCATGGCTGACATTTGGCTATATGTCTTCTGATTTTCTAGTTAGAAATATATTTTCTAACAAAAAAAAAATAGGTATCATGTTATACATACTATTTTATTATTATTTTTTTTTTTTTTGAGACAAAGTCTCGCTCTGTTGCCCAGGCTAGAGTGCGGTGGCATCATCATAGCTCACAGTAACCTCAAACTCCTGGGCTCAAGCAATCTTCCTGTCTCAGCCTCCCAAGTAGCTGGGACTACAGGCATGTGCCACTTTGCCTGGCTAATTTTTTCTGTTTTTTAGTTGTCTGGCTAATTTCTTTCTGTTTTTAGTAGAGATGGGGTCTCACTCTTGCTGAGGCTGATCTCGAACTCCTGACATCAAGCAATTCTCCTGCCTTGGCCTCCCAGAGTGCTGGTACACATACCATTTAAAACCTTACTTTTTTGCTATTATATAGTATGAACATTTTCCCATAGTAACAGTCTTCTAAAACCACATTTTTAATGGCTATGTGTTGTTTAACAGCATAGACTTACCAAAATGTGCCTAAAAACACCCTAACAAATTCTTAGGCATTTATGAGAAAAAAAAAAAATCACTGTGATGAATAACTCTGAACATATCACTTTACCCACATTTCTTATTATTTCCTTAAGATAAATGCCAACAAGCATTATTTCCGGGCCAAAGGGTGTACCCATTTTAAGACATATGGCCAAGTTGCCCTCCAGAAAATGAATACCTAATTAACTCTCAGTAGTAGTATATGAGAGTTTCACCTTCCCTGCAACCTCTGTAGAGATGGGTATCTTTTCCCTCAAGTTCTTTTTCTGCATTCAATACTTAAGTAGTACTTAAGGATAGGAAGTGTGTCTTAGAACTGTTTCCCTAATTCCTAATACAATGCGTGGCACATAGTCTATATTGAAGAAATATTTATTAATATTAAAGGATGAATGAATAAATACATATTCTTCTAAGCTAAACATAAAGCGAATATGGAGAAATAATAGAATACAGAGGAAAAAAGATAAAAAAGAAAAACAGAACAAGGAATCAGGAGGCGAGCTCTGCTCCTAACCAATTTTATCACCTTGGGCAAATAATTGAACCCACCCGACCTCTTCTCAGGACTGGCTTCTTGGGCATGCAACCTGTGCAGTCACCTAGAGCCCTGTGCTGAGAGGCACCCTGTGATTTACTGCTCTGCTGCTGCCTTCTTGAAATGCTAAATAATTTTTGAGCAAAGAGCCCAACATTTTCATACTGCACTGCACACTGCAAACTATGCAGCTACTCCTGCCTCTACTTTCTCATATGCAAAACAAGATAGTATAGAAAATGAGGCCAACTCGAGCCATAGCAATTCTGATTCTATGAGTTTTTCCTGAATACTATGCAAGAGGCTACAATTAGGTACAATATCCTGGAATGATTTTGAGAGCTATTCTAATTGCTTGATGAAGATCCTTCATTCTGTGAAATAGCCCTTTTTTCTAACTCGTCTCCGTCAATGGTGTCCATTAGCCTATCCCTTTTAATTCTGCTTCATAATTGCATGGGATTGTACTTACTCCTGCAGCACAGCAACAATTCACCTTTAAGAATGAAGGCACTGGAAAAGAGAAAGTTCTTTCTGATGACAAATTCTTCTGGTGCAAGAAGAAAGACTTATCCAGTACAGTTTCCTATAATGAGAGTGTTGAGCAGGAAAAAAAGAAAGATTTTGAAATATTATTTTGAATTTCTAAGTATTAACTCAGATAAGCAGAATCTCGGTATAGTATGGTCTCTCTCTCTCTCTCTCTCTCTCTCTCTCTCTCTCTTTCAACTGTTTGTAAAAGTAACTCATCTCCACCCCCAAATTAAGTATAATTTCATGGAGGACAATTCTCATATACAACTATTTCAGAAGGGAACAAATGCTACTCCAGGTTTACTTTTGAGTAATCATTTGGAAAGTAAGTGATGAACTGTAGAGGAAAGAACACAGCAAGCTGCCCAGAGATGGGAACAGCATGTAAATTACTACTAATCTAATTACCTTTCCTTCCTCTCTACTCTAGAAAAATGCCATCTTTATTTCAAAACATTTATATCTGAGCCGTTCAAACTATTTCAAGAAGTTATCTGTTTCAACACACATAATGAATGTGGAGGGCAAATATTCCACCATTTTACAGAGAGAAAGTGAAAATAATTTGCATCAAAGTTACACAAAGCTTAGATCTCTGAGTCTAATGCTCTTTGCTGCGTCTCAAAATGTTTAATAAAAATTCATTGCCAACTAATGGACTGAAACAATTTAGGAGTATTTTTAAATGTTTTTTAAAATGTTTACTCTTCAAACTTCATTATATGTAGAACAAAGTATGTGATTTAAATCTTCTTGACAACTTTGTCTTATACCTGATAATTATTTGTAGTAGTGCTTTTCTACAAAGTATGTGTTTGGGAGACTTTTGATAATACTGGCACTGTTGGTATTGTGAGCCTCTCCCTGAGAGCTGGGTAGGCAAAACTTAACCACAACATATGTCTGTCAATGCACAGTTGGCAAAAGTACCTATTTTGGTTCAGATTTTCTGCCAATTCTGCTTTCTGTGTGCAATAGTATGATAACATATTGGCAACATGTAGTCTATAGAGTAAAGAAGTATGGACATTTGGAAAGTCAACTAACTTCTGACTATTATAGTTCAAATTAAGATATCAGAGCCGTTAATAGACTAATTACCAGAATGAGTTAAAGCAGTTTTTGTAAAGATTTTCCTTACTTTCAAGAAATATCAAGATATTCAATGAGAAAATATGGTTCATCTAAGAGTTTCTGAAGTATGTGGTCAATTTTCTGTAGGTGATTTTGAATGTGTGTGGGTGGGATTCATTCATTCATTCATTCATTCAAAAAACAGTCATGGAGTACCTGACATGTACTAGGCATTGTACTAAGTGCTGGTGAACAAGATAGATATGATATATCAAATAAGATTAGGTGCAACTGAGAGTAGCAAATGCCCCCAAAATAGTGTTTGCTTAATCAAAATAGAATTTGATTTCCCTTCATTTACAAGCCTGAAGGAAGCAGTCAAGAGCCGTTATGTTGGCTCTGCCGCCTGAAGTCCTTAGGGACTCAGGCTATAGCCATGTGTCTGTTCTGCCATCCCTAGGATATGGCCCTTACCTGCATCCAAGATGGAGCTACAGTCATCCCGTACATATTCCAAGGAGCAGGTGGAGGAAGAAGGAAAGAAGCCGGACCAAACATCTGCCAACCATCTTTTAAGGAAATTTCCCATAACCTGCCATACATTACTCTGTTCTTATTTACCAGAACTTAATCCTAGGGCTCACATTTAAATACAGGGGACCTGAGAAATATGTCTTTTATCCAGGCATCAATGTTGTCAACTAAAAATCAGAAGAGGTCTAATAGGGAAGAAGTGATGTTAGCAATTTCTGCCACATGTGGCCCCAGACCCCTTGTATCTAATACCCTAACAGAACTGGAGGAGGGAGGAAGGAGGGCAGAGTTAACGTAAGGTGTAATTTACCAATTTCAAGAAATACCTGTAAAGGTATCGGTAATTAGCAACATAACTCAGATACCTCTTTCTGTAGGAAGACTTCCCTAATCACCTCTCCTCACAATCACAGGATGGATGCACATTTTTCAAACTCTTATCTTTCATCTCATGCAGTATCTATCATGGCATTTATTGCTGACACAATAATTGTCTATTTCTCTCTTCCTCACTCTTTCCCACTCCAACTTGACAGCAATGCCTTGAGCCAAAACCTGAATTTATATTTCTTTGTATCTACAGTATCCCCAGCCTAATATACGATATATTAGATTCATCAATAGTGTTTATTACTTGCATTGGTTGAATAAATAAACTGTAAATAAAGGATCTCTAATCAAATGTAATAAAGGTTCCATAAAGTCATAGCATGGAGAGAAGAATTTCTCCAGTTATCAAAATATTTAGCACCAAATTCTTTGCTTATGAACACAACTAAATCTTTTATTTTCATAAATATTTAGAATATAATCTGATCTCTTGGGCATGTTAAATACTGCTGGTAAATTTAGAATTAACTGCATTTTGCCAATGATGAATGTTATGACAATTATAAAAATTTTTAAATCACCATTTTATCAAGATTATAATAAAAAAAAACCTCTCTAAAAATACTCCAGTAAAAAACATAAATAGCTAATTTTATTCACTCTATAAAATGGCAAAGTTGGGCTCAGAATGACATATTTGGAAATAGAAAAACACTGACTCCCTAACCAATGCTGTCTCCTAGGTCTATATTCACATAATTCTAGTGGGGCAAGCCTCCAGCGGAGAGCAAGGCTTCCACCAAAATGGGTTCCACACAGCTCAGTCTCTCTCCTTCCCTCTGTTACTCCACACAGCATTGTAAAAAGAGAGAAATTTAAGCTGATCTGATTCATTTTCTCAGCCCTTTTCATTTCAAACCTGTTTGCATTTCTTATTGTAATTTTCCATAACTTTTTAAAAATTTTCTTAGATCATACACATATGTTCTTCAGATTAGAAATCCAACTGATAAGACACTTCTGAATTTATAACTGCTTGGTTTTAAGAAGAATGCATCCTAAATAGAAGAGCTTTGTTAAAAGTCTCCATTTTCCCCCAGCACTGTACACTGTTATTTTATGATTCATCCAATTACTAAACATTTGTTGAATACAAGCCATGCACAAGGCAGTGCCTATGATAATGCAGAAATTTGCATTTGCATTAAATGTTCCTTAATTTGAGCTATATATTACAATTAACTACAGATATTCTATTTTAGATTATTGTTTATATAATTCCATATGTAACTAAATCAAACATTGAATTGGAAACTAAGGAAAATTGGTTAAAAATCAAATATATGTATATGAAGTATGTATATGCATAATTTTCTATTAAAAGATATGAGTTGTCAGATGGAAAAAAAATTCTTGCTTTAAGCAAGTAGTGACCCAAAACATTGTATAAAAATAGCCTATTTAGAGAGTACCCATGTTCTATGTAAAATGCTAACAATGGGGGAGAAAAATGAGTCTCCTTCATTCTTTCATATATCCTTTAGGCTTTGGGCATGAGATCTGATAACCTTTGTCATTTACAAATGACAGCTACACGTATCAATAGAGATTATAAGTTTACATAGATTTTTTCCTCCAGTTCATTTAGCTATATTATTTGATTTTTCTAAGTACTACATACTACTTTCATCAATATTACTTTCCCTAGGAAGAATTTATATTTAAAGGAAGGACCATAGATCCCTTTAATGAACTAAATTATGCTGAATTCTTTCTGTCCTTCAGTGTCTCACTCAAAATAACTACAAATCCTTAGTGTGCTTTAAGCCAGGTAGACAGCTCTATAGAAAGTAGCTATTTTCATTCACTGCTATGCTGCTCTTGGGCCCATGCCATTTTTTTTCTCCTCTACGTGGGACAGTCTATAAAAAGCTACAGGGAGTGTTAAATCTAAGAGAGGATAGACACATAACTCACTGGCAGGTCACAGTAATACAAACAGAAATTAGTATCAAATATAGAGTGCTTTGTAAAATATAAAGCACTATGTAAATGTAAGTATTATTATTCATATGCTTAAATAATATTTATTGAAATTAGGTGATAAGGATAAATAAAATGTTTCATTTAGGAGGTTTAAGGAGGAGAACAAGATATAAACTATAACATCAATTTGGTAGAGAAGATATGGGAACATAGTGGAAGGAGTAACAAGGTTGGTATAAAGGAATCAGGGATGGTTTTTTAGTGGAAGCAACTTTTGGGCTAAGAATTTAAACATCGGGGGCTGGGCGCGGTGGGTCGCACCTATAATCCTAGCATTCTGGGAGGCCTACGGAGGCGGGAGGAACACTGGAGGTCTGAAGGTCAAGACCAGTCTTTGCAAGAGCGAGACCTCGTCTCTACTACAAACAGAAAGAAATTAGCTGGACAACTAAAAATATATATAAACATGGGTAGAAGTTTGTTACATAACCAGGGAAGGGAGCATTCTAGGGAGAGACTGCTGCATGCACAGAGGCTTGAGAGCCTGGCTTGTTTCAGAGCAGTAGGCCATCCTATATGGCTAACATGCAGGCTGGCAGGGCTCTCATCAGAAAGGGCCTCAAATGATAAGCAACTACAGGCTGGGGATTTTATCCTGTAAGGTTTTTGAGGCATGAGATGATTTTAAGCAAGAAACGCACATAATCAGATTTGCATTTTCAAAAAGAAGATTCAGGTGGCAGTGATGAGTGCTCATATTAGGATATGGGAAATAGAGAAGAGATAACTTCGTGATATATTTAATGGACAATTAATACAATTTATTAACTAACTAGCTGTGGGAGAATGATTCTGAAGTTTCTGATGTGGGTATTTCGTTGGATGGTGGTGCCATTCACTAAGAGAGTATTACCTGAGGGGACTGCAGGTATTTGGAGGAAAAATGACTCGTTTTGGCATGTTGAGTTTGAAGCAGTTAAGGAATATCCAGAAGAAATGTTCCAGAAGGAACGTGTGTGGAAGGAAATGTGATAGATTGTCTAGGGTGGAAATGCAGATTTAGGTATTATTATCTTCTTGGCAGTGGTTCTCAGATGTTAGCGTATGTAACAATCACCACAGTGCTTGCTAAATGCCGATTCCTTGGCCTAACTCTCAGAGGTTCCGGTTGAATGGGTTTGGGGGAGGGGCCCAGGAATCAATATTTAAATAAGCTTCCCCAGTGACTTGCTGCAGATGCTCTATAAAGCCCATTTTGGGAAATACCGCCACCAGATGCAGGAGGAAAAACACAAGGAAGTGGTGTCATGAAACCAAAAAGAGGAGAGTTTCAAGGGGTAGGAGGAGTAACTATATGAATACAGGAGGGAGGTCAGGAAAGCTTGAATGGAAAACATCCACTGGATTTAGTAACCTACTGGGGGACCCTGGTGACCTGGAAGAGCAGGTGCAGTGAAACGATGAGAGCAGGTACCGACTGCAGTGGAGTCACTGGGGTGAGGAAGTGGACACAATGCACGAAGCTTGGCTAGGAAGGGAATGCCTTGCAGACAGAATCTGAAATCTAATGTCTGAAGAACTCGGTCTCAGCCCTAAGTCTGCCACTTAATGGCTGTTATATAATATCTCCGCAGAGCCCATTTTCTTGTTTGTAACGTGTTGTGACGTCCATGTTGCAGAGCCTTTTGTGAAATACATAGAGCATGTGAAAAAACCGCGTAAATTGCTCTCCCAAACTTTTCTGTTAATATTAACAAGCCATCTGAGCGGCAGCAAATCCTAAACTGTTCTCTAGAGCAGGCATTTTACTTGTCTGTTCATTGTGACAAGATATCCCCAACTTCAGTCACTGGAGTGCTCGCCCCATAAAAGCACAGGACTTTAGAGGAAAAAAGTGTCATGTGTAATGTCTTAAATAGACCTATGCTCTTGCTTTCCACGTGAGGCCCCAGAGGTCTGCGTGGGAAGTGGAGGTTAAAAGATTTGTCCAAAGTCACACAACTAATTAACGGCAAGACCAAAATCCAGCCAAGACTCCTGACTACGTTCCCCCGCCACACCTTGCTCCCTGCTCCTGCGTTATAACATACCTCTTTTCTTAATACTCTGCCTTTTGAATTTCGATCATTTTCTTTTACAGCAAAGGGAGAAATAGATAATTACAGCTGCCTTGACTAGGGTAAAGGAAGAGGGTTTAATATGAACAAGTCCAGGGGTTCAGATGCAAGCTCCTTGAAAACAGTTTTAACTATCACCTTCCCTCTTATTTTTCATGCTCCAGGCAGATGCCCTCAACTTAGTCTAGACCCGCAGCTGCAGACAAGGGATTCGCCAGCAGCAGAGTAACTAGTGCTGCTGCATATTTCTTTCAATTCTCACCTTTCATAACTGAGAAGTGCTCCAAGACATCAATATTAAAAGACTGTTGTTCAAGATAGACCTTGAATAGTTCATGGGACACCCTTGAAAAACAACCGTCATAGAAGATTTATATTTTATGACAAGCATGGAGATGCTACTTCCCACACTGTGCTTAAGTATTTACATAGCCATCTCCCTTTCTAAGCTGCTCAAAGCAGGCCAAATCTTTTAATTCCTATCACCCATCAGAATTGCTGGCACACGGAAGGGATCCTATATAGTATATGGCTGTTAAATGAATGAATGAAAGAATGAATGAGATAATTTTTCTTTTTTTGAGGCAAGATCTCTTTCTGTCACCCTGCCTAGAGTGCAGTGGCATCACCATAGCAATCTCAAACTCCTATGCTCAAGAGATCCTCCTGCCTCAGCCTCCCAAGTAGCTGGGACTACAGGTGTACACCATCTGGTTGATTTTTTTCTATTTTTTGTAGAGACAGGGTCTTGCTCTTGCTCAGGATGGTCTCAAACTCCTGACCTCAAGTGATCTTCCCACCTCGGCCTCCCAAAGTGCTAGGATTACAGGCATGAGCCACCACACCCAAGTGAATGAAATAATTTTACCTGAACTCTATCAGTTTACTCCTTAACAGAAAAAACATCCTTAATAAATTGATTTCCAAATATTATTTTTCTTCCCTGATTTAGACTCCTAGTCTCTAGCCTTTCTGCCTAGATTTCCACTAAGCTAATTGGATCATATATTTTACCCTTCACTATAGACATTTCATGGTATATAACACGTTACAGTTAACTAAAGTTAAAGCAACTTTATAATATTCTTTATTTTGTGAATCATGTAACAAAATATAAGTTATCACAGATATATTTGGAAAGTCAACCTAATAAAGTCACAAACCTTTGTTAGTAGATTTTAATAAACATCAATGTATATGAATCATAGATGTTTATTAATATTAAAAGAAATTATTTTCTTTTTCACGAGCCTCTTTCTCCACTTTCTAGAACTCACATTTTTTTATTTTTTTTTAAAGGGGGAGACAAATTGATTATCTGTTTTCTAAGATGTCACCTTGTTCTTTTTTTCCTTCACATATTTTAGGAAACTTAATTTTGAGTTTTTCTTGTCATCATGTGTATCTTTCTGCTTTATTTGAACCATAAGCTCTCTAGAACAAGGATTTTCCTCTATGTATAGAGAGAGTGATGTTTATTTTTAGTGCTTAGTACTTAAAACCTCTTTTTTTGGATCTACTGTGAAAGTCATAGAATAATACTTCTCCAAAAGGCAGATCCATGATATAAGAAATTGAATAGTCTCATAGGATGGAAATATGAACAAAATACAATAAAAAGCAGAGGTTAGATATGAGTTTAGATCTGAGTCAGTTATTGAAGAGGTATGGGGTAATAAAAAGGGGCTATGTTATTAAGAAATAACTCTGTTGGGAGGTCGAAGCATTGGGAAGAAAATTAAATTCACTACTAACCATTCCTGTGCTGGCTTAAGGATGCGGAGATTCAGTGATGGAAAAGGTATGATTCCTGCCCCACTGCATTGCAGGAGGTGCACACACGTACACACAACTGCAAGACAAAGCAGAACTGGATAAAGACATAGTGACAGAGAAAGGGCATTCTAGGAAGAGTGTAAGAAAAATGCAATTTCATTCATTAAGAGTGGAAATTATTCAGAGTGCCCAACATTCTAATATGGGGCTGCTTTTATTGGCTCCTGAAAACCATTAGGCTATTATTCCCTCAAATCAGAAGCATGCCTCTTTTTGTATATATGTCACAAAAGCTTTTATTTGCTTGTTTTCCTAAATTTGGGGACATATTATAGAATTGTACATAAGATTCTAAATTACCATTTAAGAACTGTAAATGTGATTTCTTAACATATACATTTTTGTTAAGTGAATATTACTTTTTAAAATATGCTTTGTACTAATGAATCTTGTAATATCAAAAGATTCAGGGTTAAAAGCAATCCCAGTACAGCGCATGATCAACTTACAGATTTCTCAGTAATATCCAGTCAAAAAGTCAAATACTATAGCTAGACCAACTGGTACTAGATTTCCAAAGTTATGATGATGTTAAAAGATTCGCTTTAGATTTTTTCGTTGGTAATGATAGCACAGCATAAAGTCAATAGCTCTTGATTTTCTTGCTATGTCATATCCAGTGACCACTGATGCTAATGTGGAACATTTCCTGCTAGTTACTCATTGATTAAAAAAAGTCATTTTTTTTCCAGAGACTGGGCAGGAGATAAGATGTCAAGAAGCAATAAGCAGTGAAGTGAAAGAGGAGAATGCAAAGGAATCAAAAAGAGAAAACATTAAAGTGCTGTTATTTTTTTCCTCTGGGTATGCAGATGGACAGGAAAATTATAGCAGTAATTGCAGACTCCTTTTCACTGAAGACAGAATGGCCTTGGGGAATTAGAGCATGGGAGAAAAAGTCCAGTGAAACTGCATTCTCATCCAGGCCCCACCTGTCTTGCTGGATAAGGCTTTGGCCAAGGTCATTTACCCTTTCCGTGCCTTAGTTTCCTTAAATGTTGAAAAACATCATTTGCCTCTTTGAGTTACTGAGAAGACGAATGAGATAATGCTTCTGAAGCACCCAAAATCTGGTCAGAAAAAAGTGCTATAAGAATACTAAGCAGTACTATTATTACTGAACTGTGTATCCTGTTGGCATGAGTCATTTTGCTGCAAAGATGCATAAGCAATTCCAAGTGTGGTAGAGGACCAGACACAATGAGAAGAGGCAAGTACTCTTAGGTGGTATTAAGGGGGAAGATCTCAATTGCAGTGAAATCTGCCCTTGTCAAAAAACAAAAGGGGGAAAGGGGACAAGACTTGGTTTTTAATTGTAGGCGTACATCACAGATATTGTGTGTGTGGTTCTAGACTGTGGCAATAAAGCGAAAGTCTTGCAAATTTTTTTGTTTCTTAAAATAGACAGCAAAGTTTGTTGCAACAATTGACTTTTCCTTTCATGACAGAGATGATGTTTGATAGCATTTTACCCACAGTAGAACTAGTTTCAAGTTGGAGTCACTGCTTTATCAACTAAATTTATATAATATCTAAATCCTTTGTTGTCATTTCAACAATGTTCATAGCGTCTTCACCAGGAGTAGTTTCCATCTCAAGAAACCATTTTCTTTGCTCATCCACAAGAAGCAACTCCTTATCTGTTCTAGTTTGATTATGAGATTGTAGTCCCATCTTCAGGCTCCACTTCTAGTTCTCTTGCTATTTCCACCACATTTGCAGTTCCTTCCTCCACTGAAGTCCTGAACTCTTCAAAGTAATCCATGAGGGTTGGAATCAAATTTTTCCAAACTCCTGTTAATGTTGCCACTTTGACCTCCTCCCATGAACCAAGTATGTTATTAATGGCATCTAGAATGATGAATCTTTTCCAGAAGGTTTTCAATTTGCTTTGCCCAGATCCATCAGAGGAATCACTATCTATGGCAGCTACAGCCTTAGGAAATGTATTTTGTAAATAATAAGACTTAAAAGTCAGAATGACTGCTTGATTCATGGGCTGCAGAATGGATGTTATGTTACCAAGCATGAAAATAACATTCATCGCCTTGTACATCTCTTTCAGAGTTCGTGGGTGACCAGGTGCACTGTCAATGAGCAGCAATATTTTGCAAGGAATCTTTTTTTCTGATCAATGTCTCAACAGTGAGCTTAACATTTTCAGTAAACCATGCTGTAAACAGATGTGATGTCATCCAGGCTTTGTTGTTCCATTTATAGAGCACAGGAAGAGTCAATTTATCACAATTATTAAGGGCCCTAAGATTTTTGGAATGGTAAATAAGCACCGGCTTCAACTTAAAGTCACCACTTGCATTAGCCTCTAACAAGTCAGCCTGCCCTTTAAAGCCTTGGAGCCAAGCATTGACTTCTCTCTAGCTATGAAAGTCCTAGATGGCATCTTCTTCCAAAAGAAAGCTGTTTCATCTACATTGAAAATGTAGATGCATTTAATGCAGCTACCTTCATCAATGATCTTAGTAGCTCTTCTGGATAACTTGCTGAAGCTTCTCCATCAGCACTTGCTGCCTTATCTTGTACTTTTATGTTATAGAGATGACTTCTTTCCTTAAACTTCAAGAACCAACTTCTGCTATCTTTCAACTTTTCTTCTGCAGTCTCTTCGCCTTTCATAGAATTAGAAAGAATTAGGGACTTGCTCTGGATTAGGCTTTGGCTTAAGGGAATATTATGGCTGGTTTCATGGTCTCTCCAGACCACCAAGACTTTCTCCATATCAGCAATAAGGCTGTTTTGCTTTCTTTTCACTGGATAGCACTTTTAATTTCCTTCAAGAACTTTTGGTGCATGCCTGTATTTTCAGCTACTCTAGAGGCTGAGGCAGGAGAATCACTTGAGCCCAGCAGTTTGAGGTTGCAGTGAGCTATGATGGTGCCACTGCACTCTAGTCCAGGCAGCAAAGCAAGACCCTGTCTCACACAAAACCAAATCAAAAAAAAACTTTTCCTTTGCATTCACAACTTGACTGACTTATTGGTGCAAGAGGCCTAGCTTTTGGACTTTCTTGGCTTTCCACTTGCCTTCCTCACTAAGCTTAAACATTTCTAGCTTTTGATTTGATTTAAAGTGAGAGATATGGGACTCTTCCTTTCAGCTGAACACTCAGAGGCCAATGCAGGGTTATTAACTGGCCTAATTTCAATATTGTGTGTCTCAGGGAATAGGGAGGCCTAAGGAAAGAGACAGAGACTGGGGAACAGCCAACTGGTCGTGGAGCAGTCAAAGCTGACACATTTAAGTGTACTGTCTTTTATGAACGAGGTTCCTAGCTACCCAAAACAATTACAAAAGTAACATCAAAGACCACTGATCACTGATTAGAGAAAATAATAACGAAGCAGTTTGACATATTGTAAGAATTACCAAAATGTGACTCACAGACTTAAAGTGAGCACATGCTGTTGGAAAAATGGCCTGATAGACTTGCTTGACGTAGGGTTGCCACAAATCTTCAACTTGTAAAAAATAAATTAAATAGGAAGAGCAATAAAGGGAAGCGCAATAAAACGAGGCATGCCTGTATAGCAAGGTGGTTATACAAACAAGAGTCCTGAAACCCTAGCCCGGCTCCAGCACGGGCTTTGCCAGGTACTATTATGACTGTGGGCAAATCACTGCTTCTTTAAACTTCATTTTTTCCAATCTGTAAATTGGGGATTATACTAGTATCTATAGGGTTGTTGTGGGGATTTAAAAATGTGCACTGTGGCAAAGACTCAGTTTATAAAGTAAGCTATCGTTGTAATGTATGGGAGACCGGAAAGCAGAAATGCACATTGATAATAAGTGAATTTTTAAAAACAAATGAGACAAAAAGGCAAGTTTTTATTTTATAAAACATTATATGACTTTAGGGGCCTAGGAAGAGAAAAACTTGTTTTGTCAAGTCTAAATTCACTCCTATTTCACGAGTCCATAACTAGTCAAACCTTTGATATTTGGCACACAACACACAAACAGGAAAAGCCTTACCTTGTGCTTTAATAAAAACAGCTTTCTATTTTAAAATGATATGTACACTTGAGCAATCTCTCAGATATGCAATAGCTCTTATAAAACAAAGCTCAGACGCAGTGTTTTTGTTGTTTTAAAGAGAGGAATCAGGGGCTGGAGGATTACTACTCTCCCTTTGAAACGCGCTCTGGGACGGGAAGCCTCGGGGCAAAGCCCTGGGGGCAGGACGCGGGTTTTTTTTTTAATCGATGCCGGAACCCTCGCTCGGGCGAGGGGGCGGGCGCTCGGGAGGGGCGCGAGGGAGGGGTCTGGCCGCGGGGCGCGGCGCCGCTCGCCCATCCCCCGAGCGCGGCGGGGCGGCCGGCGGGCGGCGGGGACGATGCGCAGGGGCGGCGACGCGGGCCGGACCCAGCCGGGGCGGCGGGGCGGGCGCCGCCCGAGGGGGTAGGGCGCGCGCGGGGGCGCGCCGGGCCGAGGAGGCGCGCTCCGGCCGCGCTCGCTCCGCGCTCCCTGCGCTCGCTCGCTCCCTCCTCCCTCGGCAGCCGCGGCGGCAGCAGGAGAAGGCGGCGGCGGCGGCTGGGGATCCGACATGGCGGCGGATCTGAACCTGGAGTGGATCTGCTCCCTGCCCCGGTCCTGGACGTACGGGATCACCAGGGGCGGCCGAGTCTTCTTCATCAAGTAAAGAGCCGGCGACGGCGCGGGGGCTCGGAGGGGGCGGGAGGCTGGCGCGAGCGGGAGAGAGCGCCCGGGTCTGCGCCCCTGCAGCCCCCTCGGCTCGCCCGCGCGTCTGCACTCACGCTCGGTCTCTGCCCCTTTTCTCTCCCCTGCAGCGAGGAGGCCAAGAGCACCACCTGGCTGCACCCCGTCACCGGCGAGGCCGTGGTCACCGGACACCGGCGGCAGAGCACAGGTAACGCCGAGCCCCGCCGGGCCCGAGCGGAGTTGGGTTCCGCCGGGAGGAGGCGGCAGAGCCCGGGCCGCCCGGCGCCCGGCAACCTGCGCCGAGCCGCGGGCCCCGGGAGGCGGCGAGGCGGGGCGGAGGCCGGCGGGGGCGGCCGCAGGTAGAGCGGCTGCCGGGGCTCCGCGCCTGGAGTCCTCCCGGGTCTCTGGGCGCCTCTTCCTCCTCAGCCTTTCGTCGCCGCTGGCGGACGGCGCCCTCTTTCTGCGCCCTTTCCCCCACGCCAACCTGGACACCCCCGACCCCTAGGGCGGCCGGCAATCCCCTCCATGAGACCTGGAATCCTGAGTTTTTCGTCCGCGGCCGTTCCTAATCTCCCCGGCACCCCCCAGCTCCCACCTCACCCCCCAAAAGCTTTTATGAAGCCCTTCCCTGCCGCCCTCCTGCAGCCCCGGGACCCTGCCACTCGCCCGCCGGGATAACGTCTCCACATCCTCTCCCCCTCCCAGGAGCGCTGCCTCCTCCCTTGCAGCTTCCTCCTCCTAGGTGGGCCTTGTGGGTAGGTGGCTGATTGAGGAGGAGGAGGAGAGGAGTCCGGGGGTGCTGCGATCCTGTCTGTGACAGGGAACAGCTCGGGCGGTCCCTCCTGCCACGGGAGGAGCAGCCGGAGCCGGAGGAGGCATTCGCGGCCGCAGTTGCTCGCTCTCCGGCTTCAAAGTCCCCGGCAGCGGCACCGAGGTTGCACAGACCGCCAGGAGGCGGTGGGCGTGCGAGGGGGTGTCCCGTGTGTGGGCACGCGCGCCCCGCTTGGAGGGGGCCGGCGGGGCAGCGGATCTCTCTGGTGGCTTTGGTAGCATGTTTGAATGCTAGATGTGAGTTGAGCTGGAGAAGGGCTCCTTGTAGTTTCAGTGCTGGTCTGGCTTTCTTTTGTCATTCTTTGTTTACATTCGTGAAACTTGTTCGTCTTTGAAATGTAACATGTGTTCCCTGGCTGGCCTGCCTCTGTTTCTGGTGGTTGGAAAGGCTTGAGAACAGTTCGGATCCAAGGTGAGGCCAGTTTCAGCAGTCCCCCCGAGCTGTTCTCCGGGGTACTTTCTCTCCAACTCTAAGATTCTGTGAATCTGTTGAAGTTGCCAACATGTTGAACAAACCTGCCTTTTCTATTAAATGCTGGGGTTCTGTGAAGTGACTAATGTCTCCAAATTTGCAAAAAGGTGGAGGAGGTAAGGGAAGGCTGGTGTAGCAAGCATGATGAGGTTACATTTTTTTAAGGTATTTCTGACTAAATACACCGTCATATTTCTTAATTCCCCCTTGCAGTCTTTTGCTTCAACATACCTTTCTAGGGTTTTGCATACATACTTCAACTTTGATATTCTCTTTGCTTTTGTGCATAAGTAACAAATTTATTTCATGAAAGACAATGTGGTATTTAAATTAGCCTTATCATCCTGTGAAATTATGCTTATTTCAGTTATGTGTAATATACATATGTGTCCTAATTACCCCCACAGATTTGGTAACATTCACACCACAGAAAAATTTTATTCTCTTAGGTGATTTCATATTAATTTTTTTTCTGCTTTGGTTTGCTTGGATTCTGTGATTTTGTGCACACACCAATGGCTTTTTAATTCAGAGAGGTATTATGATTAAATCCAAACCACTTGTCATTCATGAGTAATATGTTAACACATGAAGATATCATCATTGATCACCTGAATCATTTCCGAGTTTATTACTTGGAACTTTACATTTCTTAAAGTCAGGACTCAGGCGTATAGAAATACACACAGAAGAATTTAGTGTCAGATTTCTTTTCCACTAATTAAGTACTTAGGAAGTTCTTCCTTCTTAGCTGTGACACTTCCTAGATGGATTCATTTATGAAGCTGAAAAATATGGTCTTAAATAGACACAGTATTCCCAAGAAGAGGCAGACACTTCCTCTTACGCACAGTTTTGGCTGTTTGCCAAATATTCATAGGTATTTCACTTGGGATTTAGAAGTCTTCCTTTTGATTTTTGGGGTGCCAAAGCATAGTTGCTCTCCATCCTCATCATTAGAATGTATAATTATGTTAGATAATCTCTAATACTGTCCATTCTTTTCTGGCAACTTTAAGTTTGAATTGCCATTTTTTCAAAAAATGAAATTATATCTGTTATTAATTTTATCACCAGTCCTACACTTTGGTAGAAACCTACTTAAAATAGCTAATCATGAAAATGAATAGTTAAAATAGTTATTTTGCTATCTCATTGAAGTAATACTAATTGTAATATACGTATGTTTTTTTAGATTTGCCTACTGGCTGGGAAGAAGCATACACTTTCGAAGGTGCAAGATACTATATAAAGTGAGTTTTTTGACTTTTAATTTTTTTGGTAATTTGAATGCTGTGGTTAATCTTCAGTTGAATGGTTGTATATCCAGACAGGATCATGATTTTCTAAGGTTTATTATATAATGTTGACCATATTCTTTATTTTGTATAGTGTTGGAATTTTGAGAGGAAAAAAATAGCACTCTTAGTTTTCTTATGTTATTTGCCCAGATACTCATTGATTTGAAAATTAAATCATTTATGGCCATAATTACATTTTTTGGTGCTTCAGTGTATATTCCTCAGTGATAGAGAACATTATAGTCTTTTCTTTTTAGCTATGTGGTACTTAAAGCTTTGGCCCTTGACTATCTGTGTTAACAGATGCCAAACAAAAAAATAATCTTTGAGTTATGCTACCATCTTTCTTTTTAAGTGAATTCTGTTCATGTGTATTTTGACCAGGGCTATAAATAGGTAGCAAAATCTGAGTACAATCTGATGAACAATGACAGGGCAAAAAGTAAAAATAAGCAGAAATAAATACTGAGTATTGCACAAGCATATGTTGGAGCTCTGGTTGTAATTTTGCTTCAGTTTATTTAAATATATCTAAGTCAGTGTGTTTTATTGGTGATGTGTTTGTGCTTGAATAAGAGGCTTTCAATAGAGCTTGAGAAGAAAAACCAGTCAGTCCCAACCTTAAAACCAGTTCTATAGAATATTGAAATAATTTCTATTCAAATTTAGCTTAGTAGTTCTTAGAAACAAATACAAAGCTGGAGGTCAGCATCATGTAGGAAAATTTTTAATCCCCCAAGGAAAAATAAAACTGGTTTTGGCTTTTTTAAAATATCAGAAACTGTTTACTTAAGAGCTTGTTGTTTAAAATTTTTTGTTTAATTTTAATGAACTGAGGCTTGAAAGAGAATGCTTAACTACAAGATTTGGGTGAGACTTCAGTAGTTTATTGATAATAACAGATAACTAGTTAAAGTTACCTTTATTTCATTGAGCCTAGTAAGTTATTCTTACTAAGTAACATTTTTTTAAGATCATTGCCATACTTCAACTAAATTATAATTACCTGGATAGTTCTTTAAATTTTTTAGAAGGATATTTCTATAAAATGTCAAGGGATATTTATAGGTATTTGAAATGCATGCTGTTGGTTGTAAAAATAGAAAACAGAAGATACAGGAACAAGAATAATTCATGGTGTGGTCCTTCTCTGAATATTTTTTAGTTAAATCTTTTATTTGGAGATTTTGTTATATATTATCAGATGGCCTAAAAAAATAAATAAATACATACTTGAATAAAGTACATTCACCAAGTATTTTTCTGGTGGCTGTTTTCATCATAAATTGAAATGAATTTGTATTGCCATGAAAAGGAATGCTTTTTTTTTTCCTATGTAGTATTGGTATTTCTGAAGAAAGATTTTTTTCAGTTGAGGTCATTTATTCAATGTAATTTGAACTGTTTACTGTACATTAAGCCTAGTCGATTTTATAAGAACAGAGGTAACATTTTAATTCTCAATAATATTTTAATTTCTGTGAATGCATACATTCTTGGATGAATGTTTATTTGACAGTACAAATGTTATTCTCCGTTGGCTAAGTATGTATGTTTTAATTTAGAACTAAGCTGTTAAGAAGACATTGAGTTTTCTTTTGTTTTACTAGCCATTTTGATTAGATTTTCTTTTATGTTGACTCAAACAAATTAGAATTTTATGTGAGTGCTATACCTAAGTAAGTTTCTCAGGAAAATTAAGACAATGTTAAGAAAGCTGTAGTTAACTCTGAAGATATTTTAAACTAGCAGGTTTTAATCATGTTGTTGGTATTGATAGACAGCCAATAATTGTGTCTAAAATAGCAATAAATAATTTATATTACAAAAGTGATTTTTTCTAAAATTAAGCATATCGTAGAACTATATCACTCATTAAACTTTTAAGTAAACGAATCATTGACAAATATTATTTACTGAATGTTAGGTGCTATTGCTTTATCTTTCTGGGTTATAGCAGAAGACTAATTTCTTTTAAGATTAGTTAAATCCCTAATGTAGGCTATAACTTCCTAGAAACATCTTAATGTACTTGTTATGAGCAATTAGGAATGTTTTATCTTTCTAATATGCTAGGAGTACTGCTTACATTTTAAACTTTATAATTTACAGAGTGCTTTCACATATATTATTGAATCTCATTTTAATCATGGAAGTAGTCAGGAGAATTACTGTTTCCATTGTCATACCACATAATAAAACAATAGAAACGTGCCTTTGGAATTTATAGTTTTCAAAGACAGCACAATGAGAAATACCAGGAACATGAACTGTATTTAGAATACTCAAAGAGTAGAGGAAAAGATAGAGGTCTGAAGTAGGAAAGTGATTAGTGTTGGTGGATATAGTTTTTCATTGTTGTTTCTTTCTTAGATGAAGAAAGGAGATTATTGATCAGATTATAAAAGAAGGAGATTATAGAGCGAGTTGGGTGGATTTTGCTCACATAGGAAGAGGGAAGGTGAAAAGGCCAATAAAAGACGCTCAGCCCTCTGGCTATTATTCCTAATAGGTGGCTCCCATAGCAAGAAGGGAGGCAACAACTTGAGTTGTTCTACTTTGTTCTGAAGTGAAGTACATTTAACTCTCACATTATTTTTCTTCTGAACTCATGTTGGTGGTTGTTAAAAATGGCAGGTTGTCAAAAAATTATCTTTGGGTAATATTTTGGTATTGACAGTTGCATCTCTGTAGGTGGTAAGGGAAAGAGATCATTGGAGTGGGGAAGTCATAAGAACTGGACTAGTCTTGAACTTCTTCATGACTTGGAAGCTCAGTCTTCACATCTTTATGTTAGACTAGCTGGAAAGGCAACTTCTAAATTCCATCCCATTTCCGAATTTCTTTGACTTTTATACTGTTCTGGGGATTACAATATTCTAGAAAACAATGATCTCACAGTGTCAAGAAGAGATGATGTGGGAAATATGAAAGCTAGTTAGCTTTCCTATCCTATTTAATGATTTTATTCTCTCTCTTTAAGCTTCGTAGACATAACCACAGATAAGTGTGAAGCATGCAGTGTCAGAGTTGTGTGTACTTTGTTTCTGTTGCTTTTTGTGCTTATATTTCCTTGTAAAATGAATACATTTCTTCCCTCCAGAGCTTCATAGAAACAGATATTAGTGCTAATGTCAACAAAAAACCTGATCAGAGTAAGAACTGTATATAGGTTTGAGTTGGATAATTGGTGTATTTTATACACTATTTTTTTTTGAAGACAGAGTCTTGCTCTGTCACCCCAGCTAGAGTGCAGTGGTATCATCATAGCCCACAGCAACCTCAAACTCCTGGGCTTAAAGGATCCTCCTACCTCAGCCTCCCAAGTAGCTGGGACTACAGGTGTGTGCCACCACGCCCAGCTGTTTTTTTTCTATTTTTTTAG
This sequence comes from Avahi laniger, assembly GCA_963575035.1. Classification (NCBI taxonomy): domain Eukaryota; kingdom Metazoa; phylum Chordata; class Mammalia; order Primates; family Indriidae; genus Avahi; species Avahi laniger. The sequence goes on along the minus strand of CAUYSK010109202.1, from coordinate 20,452 downwards.
TAGAGGCAGCATCTTGTTCTTGCTCAGGCTGGTCTCAAACTCCTGACCTCTAGAGATCCTCCCGTCCACAGCCTCCCAGAGTACTAGGATTACAGGCATGAGCCACTGTGCCTAGGCCCCTTTATACACTTTTTGAAGTTGATTCTTTAATACAAGTTTACAGTTAGGTAACAAAATACATGGTATAGAGAATGTGTTTTCCTGTACATCCATTTGGCCAAAAAAAATAATAAATGAAAATTCTTTATCTTAAAAATAAATATTTAATACTTAAATTTTTTTATGAGAAAAATAATTGAGAAAGTAAGCTAGCCGTCCTCTAAATCAGTGGTCCCTAACCTTTTTGGCACCAGGGACCGATTTCACGGAAGACAATTTTTGCATGAACCAAAGGTGAGGGGGTGGGGTGTCATGGGTTTGGGGAGGTGATATGGAACTCAGGAGGTGCTATGTGGCCCATTTCCTAACAGGCCGTGGACCCGTACTGGGCCTCAGCCCAGGGATTGGGGACTACAGCTGTAAATTATGTGTGTGTGTGCATAGGGTACATACGTAGGGTACATAACAATACATACATAGGGTTCGAGTCTGATTGTTGAATTTCCATATTGTTTTTTCAAACTCGATTCATGGTTTTTATCTTTAGGAAGAACGCTGAAAATTATCATCAGTGAATTTTATAACTTAAGTGTGGCTTTAAATATTCCATATTCTTACTAGAAAGCAAATAACTTAGCCCATAAAGTACAGAAAATAATCTTATATGTTTGGAAGTTGTAAAGTTTTCTGCTTACTCCTTGAAAATGTTGCTTAATGACTCTGTAATGACAGGTCATGGTAGCTTGAAATGGATGTGTCATTGACTGTTCCTTTGTCCTTCAAAGCTTTAAGATGGTAACTTAAAGTGCCAAATAAATCTTAAAACAACGCTCTCTGAATAGTGGGAAACTTTGTTCTGGTTATTTAAAGGTCATTGTAGTATTGGGGATCAAAACACTTGCAGGGTAGTAAAATAGTGTATAAATTTTGTGAGGTATTTTCACATTGCTTTTTTTAAGTTAAAATTCTAAGTTCTGAAAATTGAACTTTTTCTTAGATATGCAAATAGAGCAGTGCTTGATTTTGACTAATGAGATTTTGTTTCATTATTTGTGATAGCTGGATCTAATGTGTGTTGAGGATTCCAGACTTAGCTACGACTGGGTTGCAAGTGAGGAAAAAATGTTTCTTTGTTGATTATCACAATTCAAAATATGAATGAAGGTAGGGAATCTAACATAACTCCTTAAGAATATTAGGGTATATTAACTATGTATTTGATATTTAAAATTGTTTTGCACTTTTTAGTATGCTAATATTATGACCAGATTTTGATTACTAGGGCATTATAATGCTTTCAAACAATTCATACACCTTATATTTCTTATTCAAATATATTTTCATGTTCATGACAAAACAGTTTTGGACTGATTACTTACGTGTATAAAGCACTTTTTGCTAATTCATTACATACAATACAACTTCGAACTGTGGTCTCAACCTTTGAGGAGTTGGTAATATAGAGAAAAACATGCAGTGTATTAAAATGGGGAGGTATGGGGAACATGGACTTATTTAGTGCTAGGCATGTCAGCCATAGCATTAAGCTCATATAATCTTTACAATAGCCTTTTTGATTATCTTTTTGTTCAGTTGATGTGTGAGTCCTATTGTAGGTCATACAGCTTCTCTGTTAGTCACTAACATTCAAATTAAGGTCTCTAGGCTAACCCCCTCTATATCTAAAAATACAGGGCAGTATAAGCAGGTCTAAAATATGTGTCCCATGAGTTGTTTGGGTGGGACTGGAGGTGTATCATTTCTTAAAACAAGTACAGTGGCTAGGTTAGCAGACCAACCCACAAACAATGGCTTGTTTAACCCCACAAAAAGCTGTTGGCTAGAATTGTACTAACAGAGTCTTAGGACTAGGTCATTCCTTTACATCTACTTAGAGGTGCCTCGTAAATGCCACACACTGTTCTAGATGCTTGTTAAAAACACTGGCAGGATAAATTCATGGGGGTAGGAACCTGTATAATGTGATCAGTGGTGATGGCTACTCTGCTGGTAAGTGAGGTTAATGTAGAAAATGCTAGAATGATGGGAGGTAAAGCTGGGAATGCTATTTGGAGCCATATTATATATCTGGGCTTTGTCAAGCTGAGGTTTTTATTTTCTAGGCAAGCCTTTGCAGATGTTTGTTGGCATAGCATTAATTACACAAAGTAAGGTTTTTAGGGAGATTTTAATATAGGTAACGTGGATTAGGCAGGGGAAAACCAGGAATCAACCGTTTGTGAGTCTGTGGCTGTATTCAGGGAATTAGTTGCTTGAACCAAGTTGGTGGCAGTGGGAATGGGAAGGAAGGAGGCCATTGATCAAAGATTAAAGAGGAGTTGACAGGGCTTAGGAGTCTTGCTGAGCAAAGAGGTTGACAGAAAAAAAGAGGTCAAAAGCTACTCAAAGCCTTTTCGTCTGAGTGGCTTAAAAGAATGTTGATGAGACCCTTGACCAGCATAAGGAAGTAGGGTGGGAGAGGGGAGCCCTAGGTGAACATGTTAACGAGGGTTTTGTTTTTGAGCTGCTTATCTTGAGAGGATATGGCATTTTAGGTGGCTAAAATCTGACTTCCACAAAGGATTCCCAACATTATGTTCTATTCCAGCCTCATGAATGAGCAACCCCCTCCTCCAGAGGAAAGAAATCTTGTCTCAGCTACCTAAGTGACCATTTACCTATATGGGAATTTAGCTGGGAATTTCATATTCATCCATCTGATTATTCTATTCTTTTAAATTATTTTTAACTTCAACGTCTGAGTACAGAGGGACTGAGTCCAAGGATGGCATCAGCCATCCATCTAATTATTCATTCAACAAATACTCACTGAGTGTCTACTGTGTGCTAAGCACTTTTAGGCTTTATGAATGAAACAGATATGGACCCTACTCTTAGGGAGTTTATTAGTTCAATAAGTGGGAGAGACAGTAATAAAATAATCACATAATATGTGATAATAGACTATGATAAATGCTATGAAGTATAATGTTTTGACTACATATATTGAGAGGCCTTGGCCCAATATGGGGGCTACTGGGTGAGGCCTTTCTCACAAACATAAGAAAATTAAGCCCTGACCCCCTTGCAGAGTAGATCAGAATAGAGCAGTGCAAAGTCACTCCAAAAATGGAGAATAAATAGCATCCTGGTGTTGAGATTGGACCACACCTGAGTGAAAGCGTTGCCATGTCTAAAGAAAGACTCAGGGTGGGGTTGGTGTGGTATGGAAATTTAGCAAAAGCAGAAAGCTACTGTAGAAGTTGCTATTTACCATCCAATAGAGAGCAAGGCTTAACCAACTGATTTTGATGATTATTTCAATCCCAGTGGCAAGGTCTTCAAATCATTCATTCACTCATGTATTCTTTCTTTAAATTCTCTTTAATACATTTTGAACTCATAATTATGTGCCTTCGTGATTAAGATCTGTCAGTAAATAAAATAGACCAAAAAATCGTGCCCTTCCGGGGAATGGGATGGTCAAGGAGAGAATGTCAGATAAAGTAAACAGTAAATAAGTAAATTTAGTGTGTAAGAATATACAAAGGCTCAAAGGAAAAAAGCAGAGCAGAGTGTGGAAGATCAAAAGAGGAGTGATGGAGGATGAGTGTGAAAAAAAAAGAAGTTGAAATCAGAGAAGTAATTGGGCTGAACTGTGGGCCTCATTGGTTGATGTGAGGACTCTGGCTGTTATTCAGGGTGGGAGGAGCCATTGCAGGTCTGAGCAGAGGAGACGCATGATCTGACTTCACCCTTTGAAAGGGTCGCTCTGACTGCTGTGTTAAGATAAGATTTTAGGGGGCTAATGGAGTTCCCAGCAAGACTAAGTTCTGCCCCCTACCAAATTCTCTCCTTATATTTCTCCTTCTTAGCACTTAATAGGATTATGATTAAATTTTTAATTGTGTAATTACCATAATTCTTTTAAGCTTCCAGTGATTATAAGTTATGCTGTTGATTTAATAATGGCTTTTCAAGGGGGGGAAAAAAGAGACATGACCATATTAAATAAACCTCTTTCAGTGAGAAATGTTTTCTGGAAAAAAAAAAGAAAAAGAAAAGAAATGAACCTCTTGATCCTTATTTCAGAAACATTAATATATTTTAAATACATGTTAGAATCAAGAAATTAATACTTGTTTTTCCATACTCCAGATGGTAGGTAAGCTCCGTGAAAAGTGATCTTATTCAATGCTGTATTTTTGGTCCCTTAGCTTAAGCCTTTTTCATAGTAGATTCTCAATAAATATATTGATGGAAAGAATTTTGCTCATGATGGTAAGCTTAATTCTATCCACGCTATTCAGAAACCTTACAATTTGGCTCTTTGTGAAATGTAAATATTCTGTCTGTGTGACATTGTCTATCAATATGAATTAATAAATCAACTGTTTCTTGAGTTTGGTTTATGTGATTCTAGTCCAAGAGACAGATAGGATGTGTGTGGAGGCCTGATCGGACAGCGATGGTGATAAAGCCAAGATAATGCGGGGACTTCTGAGGCCTCTTGGGAGACAACGTCCTGTTTCCATTTAGAAACTTTCACCATTAAGGCTTGAGCTGAACTAAGTATACTGTAGTTTCAGGAAAAAAGGTTGTTATTGATAACAAGGTTATCATGAACAGTATGGAAAAAGGAAAGGTAGACTGTATCTTAAAACACTGAAATCAGTGGGTCCAGCAGAAACCTGAGAGAAATGGAAGGTGTCCTCCTGAGGTAGAGATGATAGACATTTCAGAGCCACTTGGGGAACTTCTTGGCCACTGAGGAATAATTGGGAAGTACTCCCTGAAGTGGTCAGTAAGCCACTCAAAAGAATCGCTCTGGTCTGTTAGCTCTTGGAAGGCAGAGACAGTCTCATACTGTAATCATCTTTATGTTTCCAGTGTCCGGCACACAATGGGCAATTAGATGTTTGCAATGAAGACCTAGAGCAAATTGTGAGAAAAGTAAGTCTCTTTACCCAAATCTGAACTTCCCAGGGCTTTTTTTTGTTTGTTTTTTGCCTTCTCATTGTCAGGACTCTTATTGTTGTAAATGTCAGTGACCCAAAGCCAACTAGTGTAAGCAAAAAGAAGACTTTATTTTCACACTAATTTTAGGAGTGACACAAGTGAATTCTTCAAGGCTCTTCCTCACTAGCCTTTTTTGCTGCAGAAAGCTTCTCTTCACTTAACCAGAAAAATGGTTGCCTGCACCCCTGAATTATACCTTTTTAGCTTTTTAATCCAAAAGGTAAGATTCCTTCTCTAGTCACAAATAAAAAAACCTTGGACAAGGACTTTGACCACTTTGGATCATATGCCCATTGCTGGAGCAGACACTGGCCTGCTTGTCTTCAGGCATTGTCTGTCCCTAGCTGGAGCCAGGATACGAATATTGGCAAGCCCTCCAGAAACATGTGATGAGAGAGGAAAGCCCATTTCACCCATGGGAAGTCAGGGTGCAAAAGACTAAAAGATCGGAGGTCTACTTATCTTTCTTTGTAATACAGTGCAAAATGCCTGAAGGTCAGGAAGACAGTGAACCTGAGCATCTGTAAACTTCTGCAAAAAGAAGTGATGGTACCAGTGATCTTGGAGGAAACTTTTGCCTTATATTACAGAGGGGATAGTTGAGAGAATAAAGAAAAAATGCTGAATTGAGGAAGAAACAGTAGAAGCCAGTCCTAGACTGGCTGTCCTGAGAAGGGGAGGTTGAGGAAACCAAGTAGCACAAGTGGCAGGAGAACCTCACTGTGATGGAAACCTCACTGTGCTAGAGCCAGGAATTCCTTTGCTGCTTCTGAAGTTACTGATCACTTCAGGAGTAATTCCCAAGAAATGTCAGTTGCTCGAGTAATGCTACCATAGTTTGCTTACTATAGATGCTCTCTAAATGGGGAGTGTTTTTTTTTCCTAGCCCTTCCAAATGTCTTGAATTCTTCACACATAATAATTCTTTGGATAGACATGGTCTAATGAAAAGAGAATTTGCCTCTGAGATGAAAATTCCAATAGCTTTTGTTGAAGTGGTTGAATTTGCGTATAATACCCATTTTATTGGATATTTATTATAAAGCTGTTCAGCCTAAAATTTCAAACTCAGTGAAACAGGACAGTGTAACAAAATTTTGAAAGGAAATAAGGAACTCCTTGTCCAATTTTCAAAATACGGAGGAATGATACAGGGAAAGAAACATGTTACACTTCGCATGAATTTTTTTCTCTGCTGAAAATTCATCTATTGTACTACATTTATTTTGAAAAAGCTGTTCTGTTCCATGATAGAGTATATATGCATTGTATTAATGGTGACTTTTTTATTTTATATATTTAAGGTTTACAACATGGTGTTTTGATATACTGATACGTAGTGAAATGGTTACTATAGTAAAGCAAATTAACATATCCATCATCTCACATACTCACTTTTTTGGGTGTGTGGCCGGGGGTCAGAGCACCTATAAAATCTATTCTGTCAATAAATTTCCGGTATACAGGACATTATTACCTAAGTCCTCATGCTGTACATTAGATCTCTAGACTTACTCATCCTACATAACTGCAACTTGGTACCCTTTGACCTTTATCTTCCCATCTTCCCCCACTTCTACTCTTTTTCTATGTATTTGACTGGTTTTTTAGCTTCTGCATGTAATTGAAATCATGCAGTATTTTTCTTTCTGTGTCTGGTTTATTTCACTTAGCATAATGTGCTCCAGGTTCATCCATGTTGTTGCAAAAGACAAGATCTCACTTTTAAAGGCTGAGTAATGTTCTGTTGCATTTTCTTTATCCATTCATCCCTTAATGGACACGTAGATTGTTTTCGTATCTTGGCTGTTGTCAACATGCTGCAGTGAACATGGGAGTTCAGGTATCTCTATGAGGCGCTGATTTCATTTCCTTTGATTTTATATGCAGAATTGGATTGTGGAATCATAGAGTAGTTGTATTTTTAATTTTTTTAAGGAGCCTCCATACTGTTTTCCATAATGGTTGAGCCAGTTTACGTTCCCACCAACAGTATACGAGGGTTTCCTTTTTTCCATGCCCTCACCAGTACTCGCTTGGTCTTTTTGATAATGATAGCATTTTTTAAAAGTTAGTAAAGAGATATCAGAGAATGATTTGAAATCAAACATAAAAGTATACGTTTAGGGTGTATGCTTCTTTTTCAATCTATTTTATAATGTTAAGTGGTTTTTTTCTTATAGAAGTAATACTTTTTATTATAGAACATTTGGAAAATACTGAAGAGTATAAAAATGAAGAAAATTAAAATCATCCACCATCCTGTTATACAGAGGGAATTTCTACTGATACTCAGTTTTATGTATAATTATATGCATGTATATTTTTTAAAATTAGGATCTTATTGCTAATACTGTTGCAAATCTCATTTTCATTAGTTATATTGGTGTCCTTCTCATGTCATTATATATTCAGTAGGAGATTTTTAATAACTGTAATCTGTCTTGTGAACATACTATAGTTTAATCATTCGTCTACTTCTGGATGGCTGTGTTGTTTCCAGCATTTTGCTGTGAGAAAAATTTTTACATGAGCATTCTTGCATGTGTGTCTATTTCCCAGAATTGGGATTATTGGGAAAAGATATGAGCTCTTTTAAAGATTCATTAGTTAACATTTGCCAAATTGCCCTGTGGAAAATTTGTACAGATTTATGTTCTCATTTTCAGTGTATGAAAGTGCACAGATATCTCCATACCTGTGATAAATGCTCTCAGTTGGATAAATGAAATTTAAAGGTAACTGATGGAGAGTCTGTGTGGATTGTTAGTAGTGATTCAGATGGAACTAACTCAAAATGTAGTGGCTTAAAACAATGGTGATTGCTAATTTCTCATCTTTCTTTGAGTTGACTGGAAGTTGACTGGGCTCAGCTGTGCTGTTCTTCTGTTCCCTGTGGTATAACTGAGGTCACTCATGTATCTACATTCAGCTATAACTTGGCTGGGACTAGAACACCCATTGTGTTTATCCTCATGGCCTCTCATCATTTAGTCTATCTTGAGTTTCCTTAGCATGGCAGTTGGCTTCCAAGAGGAATCATCGTAGGATACAAGCCACAATGTGCAAGTGCTTTATATCACGCTTACTCATGTCCTGTTCCTAATACAGGTCATGTGACCAATGCCAACCTCGAAAGTGGGAGGAGGACTACATAAGAGTATGAATACCAGGAGTTTGGGTTGTTGCAGACCATTAATGTAATAGACTACCAGAGGTGGTATAATAAATAATTTTCGACCAGCATTGCAACTCTGATCAATTAGCAATAGCTATTTGGGGCATTGTATTCAGAAGAATTTGGTGACCAACTTCTAGATCAATGGGAAAGCATGTTGGGATAAACTAGTTATGTGTATGCAGGGTTTAAGTGAGGAGGTGGGTATACTAGTGTGTTTACCATCCCTAACTTAATATTTTGGAATTTTTATCATAAGCCCACAAACCTAAACAATAACAGCAATTTATGAACTTGCATATAAGCCCAAATATTTTAAAAACATTTGAGTACTTGAGTAAATTGAATCTTAAACTTTTGTTCATCCTGGTTTCATATTGACAGTTAATATAGTTGGTAATATAAGATATCAATAATTGGTACCTTATGCTAGGTTAGTTTGCAAAATATCCATTTTTTACTCCAGGACTGCTATTTCCTATTAATGAGTGAAAAAACTGTAGCAGAATTCATACATTCATTCAAAGTACCTATACTAGTGATCAAAATAGTAGTGCCATGGGTCTTATGTGTGAGTGGATAGATTGTTGTATATGTATTTGTGTGAGAGAGAATGTGTATGTTAGAGAGAGGAAAAGGGAGATTTTAAGTGCTTGACTGAGTTGTCAATTTGACCTTGGGATTAACTCATGATTATTATTATTTATTATCAGTGGCAATATTCGAACAAGAGTAGCCACTGCAGCCCTGTGCATTCCAAGGGAAACTTACAGGAAAATGTTCTTATTCCTCCTGATAAAGTATTATAGAGTCACCTTTTATGATTTTCCCTCCCACTCCATACTCTGCTTCCCAAGAGGTTGTAAGTATCAGCAGTTTAGTGTCCATCCTTCTACTCACCTCTTTTTGCATTTACATACATAAATTTATATATATTTTGACACAAATGGGATTGCCCTATATGTGCTATTTAGTGTTTCCTGTTTGTTTGATCAATATCTTAAGTCTTCATAGTAGTAGTTAGAGTTTAATACCATTGTTTCAGTGGCTGCAAAATATGCTTTAATTATTTAGCTATACCCCTATTTTTGGACATTTAGTTTCTTCCATTTTTTTCACAATTTTTAAGTGTCAGAGTGGACATATTTTAATATAAACTTTGTGGTCATATGGAAATATTTTTGTAAAATAGTTGTTAGATGTGGAATTGCTGGATTAGGCTATAAACGTATAGTTTAGCTTTTAATAAAGTATGGTAAAATTCCACCAAACACCGTAAGTGGGGCCCCTCAAAATGGAAATGCTTAAATGCATAATTATAAGACTGAAAAACAGCATTTTTTCAGTAAGTCTATGGAGTCGCAAAACCCCCACAAAAGTAATAACATGACACATTGTGCAAAACTGACTTCGTAATGAATCAGAAAGCCCCAAAGAGTAACAGTACATTCACTTCCTAAACTCATTGATAATTAGTGTTGGGCAAATTATTGGAGCCATTCGAAGATCACATTCAGATTAATATATGGTTTTACTATTTGTGGCTTATTATTAATGGGCAACTTTCTTTCAAAAAACCTTTACCATTTTATCCTCACATCAGCAGTGTGTAGGATTATTCTTCTCTTGTATTCTTGCCAGCACTTGGTATCACCATACTTGAGTTTTGATTTATCAAATGGGTCTTCTTGTTTGAATATGCATGCTTCTGATTTCAGCCACGCTTTGGCATCTTTTCCAATATTTTTTGTCTCTTTGAATCTTTTCTGTGAATTTCCTGTTTCATATATTTTCTGTTTTCCTATTTTTATTTTTTTTTTTGGTGATTTATGTTATATATTTATTTATATTTTTGATGTCTGGACCAGTTAGCTTAGTAGAGATCTCTAAAATATTTTGGTTATGCACCCCACAAGTAAAAAGTTTTTGAGTATATATCCTCAAGTGTAAGTATTACATGTATATTTATTTATAAATTATATATATGTATTGGTATCAATCCATGTCTTACATGTTAGTAAAACTTACTTTTTCTTACTTTATTGTGATTTAAAAATAAGGATAAACAGGAATGCTAAACATTTTCTCCTACAACCCAGTGGAAGTGTACTGTACACCCACTTAGGAAGTCATGATTTCAGCGTACAACATGATTTAGTTCCTTTATAAGCCAATTAGTTGCCAAGAAGAACATGCTTTCTGGACTGTGACCAAAATGTGCATCTTCATAAGCCTGTGGGCACTGAGAACTGCAGTGAAGGGGAAAGTAGCTATGGATCAGACCTTGACTCTGTAACCTTTATTAGCTACATTACTTTGATAAAATTGATCATGGTATGTACCAGTTTCTACTTCTGAAAATAGAGAAGATAATTCTTATTTTGCCTATTTTATAGGCATATGAGGCTGTGAGTTAATTTACATGAATAGACTTTGAAAAGCTGTGAAACATGGTAAAGATATGAAATATATGGATATTTGTTTTGCAGGCTCATGCCATTGGATATCTAAGAGAATACACTTCAATGTCTTTATGCTGGAAAACAACTAAAAATGAGTGGCCTGTTAACAGTGGTTCAGAAATGTGATCTTCAGCCCATGTAAATTTTATACCTCTTGAAGGTAGAAACTGTTACACGTAGTAGTCAATAAATGTTTGTTGATGATAATGTAGTATACATTTAATAATGATATTTCATTTTTAAAATGCTATTTCTATTTAAGAAAGCCTCACGATTTAAGAACTAGAAATCGGTTTCTTTTTGAAAGGCCCAGACAAGGGTACTAATGAGAACTTTCTTTAAATAATAAAGTGGCTATTGTCCAGGGTTACAGATAAAAGGCAGGACCTAGTTTGAATATATTCTCCAGGAGTGAAGAATTCAAGGCACTGTAACATTAGGGACACTTTTGTAGGTGGGTGGAACTTAAGTATAAGGAGAGAATGCTCAAGATAGTATGTGATATAATGTACCCAGGAGTGACTGTGAAAAGACAATTTTGAATGTAAGTGTTGCTGGTATTTGAAAAAGATATTTTATAAATTTTTGTGGAATGAATGAATTTAACTGTGGAATAAATTATTTTCATTAGTAAAGGGGACGGATGGGGGAAGAGAAGTAAAAGAACTAAACCCCTCATCATTAACAAAAAGGAATAAGAAAATTGGGGTTACAACTGTGTAAATGTATAGGTTTTAAGTATTTTAAATATTTTAATATTCAGGCTCCACAAAAGTGCTGGAAATCAGACGCTCTTAGGCAGAGCCCATGACCAGTGGTGGCTTGAGTAGGCTGGGTCTAAAAACTGTGGGTGATGGGCCAAGCAGGGTCACATTCCTTCTGAACCCTCTCCTCTCCCCTCTCATTTGATTATCAGAACAACCCCACAGGGCAGGGCGCAGGACAGGCCTAGGCCAGTTCACATCAATAAACCTTTTATGCTTACCAAATGAGTGGGAAGGGGAGGTAGCATGTGTACTTATTATTATCTGCTTTCAAAAACTTAGTTATTTACACTCTTGGAGGAGGTAGAAGACTGTGCAAAAAATAAATAAATTCTTTTTTGTGAATTTGGAACAATAGATGCATTTCTCAGAAATAGTTCACACTGAGGAATTTCTATATCTCAGAAAAGAATAATGAAAGGAAAAGGAAATAAATTACTTATTTTTTTTCTTACACAGAAGAATCCCATGTCCTTTTGAACACTTAATAAATCTGGATTTTTACAATATCAAATCAGCACCCCCCCCTCATTCTTATGAATGATGGTCCAACTAGTGTTCCTTTCTGAGCAGTTTCATAAAAAGAAGCTCTAAATTGGAAACAAGCAATATTATTGGTAGGAGAAGTAAAATCCTTTGAGGTTCTAAATCTTTTCTGTATATAACAGTTCCTGTCTGGCTTGTTATTTAAGCCTCATTGCAGAAGCGACCATGAAATTAAAATATTTCACAATTATTGGCTTCAGTTGCTCGAAAACATTAATGGAGAAAAGTAATAGGGTATCAGAATTGAATAGATGTGAATCATTACAATCTTGCTGTATCAGTTATTGCCATAAAACAAACTATCCAAAAACTCAGTGGCTTAAAACAGTAAGTATATATTATTGTGCATACTTTCCTGGGTTGGCTGGGCAATCCCTCTAGTTTCAATTGGGCCTACTCTTATCTTGAGATCGGTCTCTTATCTTGAGTCAGTCTGAGATCAACTGGTAAGGTAAGAGGCTTTGCTGAACTTGGCTGGTCTGGGATGGCGAGGATAGCTCAGCTCTCTTTCGCATGGTCTATCATCCTCTCGTAGGCTAGCCCAGGCTTGATGTCTGATGAAAGCAGGCATCCACCCCAGTGAGCAGAAGCACTCAAGGTCTCTTGAGGCCTGGTTCCTCAGAACTGGGACAGCATCACTTCTGCTGCTTTCTATTGGCCAAAAATAGTCACAAGGCCAACTCAGATTCAAGAAGTGGAGAGATAGACTCCATCTTTTGATGGGAAGAGTTGCAAACTCACATTTGCAAAGGTTACGGGTACAAGGAGGGGAAGAAAATTGGGGCATTTTTGTAATACATGTGTTGAAAAAATTACTGAACCTAGCAGAAGTTTAGGTTCTTCTGTCTCATATATGGGATTACATCTAATCCTGGCCACACTACTAATCATTTACTCCTTCAGTTATATATTAATAAAAAATTAAGTGGACATGTGTGATTCTCTTCTTCTTTACTAAACAGTTCTTAAGTCCTGTAGAATAGGATTTTTTTTCTTTTGATGTTGTATTTTGTTGGTTTGATATTCTAATGGGGGCTGTGTCAGTTTAAGGTCCAGAATGGACCTGAGTGTTTCTATTTTGGGGGGCAGAGAAGGGTCTGTAGATTTCTGAGATGACCTCCCCTGTTCTGCCAAAGCCCACTGATCAGGCACTTGCTGTCTTTTATTTTCCCCATAGCACTTATCACTGGTTCAAGTTCTTGTTCACTGGTTTTTTCTTGGGTGTCTTGTGATAGGAATTTCACAAGATCGGGGTCCTCCTCTGTTCCCTGCTGAATTCTCGGAACCTTGAGTAATGCCGTTCTTTTCTTAGGAGATGCTCCAATGTTAAATGCTGTTAGGTATTTATGGAATCTTGAGGGAGGCTTATAGGCAGTAGGACAGAGAACATAAAGAAAACTTGAAGCCACACAGGGTTTTTCTAATGTAGCCAATGAAAGGCAGATAGACAGGAGAGTTTAGGGTGTGGCAAATTTGTTGAAATGTTCGACTGTTGGACTTAAGGCTGGGAAGGAGGGAAGGAGAGCAAGCAGAAATCTGATGAATTGGGATGAAGACTCTCCAGAGCACTGGCATGGGGAGAGTGTTAAAGATGCATACTGGAAGGCTGGGGTCATGGTGATGCCGTGTGATCGTTGAAGTAGTGATTTCAGATGTGCCGGGTTTGACAGCGTGCTGGGATTAAGGGAATGGATGGCTCAGGTGGTGGAAGGCCTTGGGGGATAAATGGGGGATAAACATCTGCTGTTTGAGAGCGTGCAATAGGACAGCTGATGTCCTCAGAGGAAAGTCCTTAGCAGCCAATATACTGAGGTAATGCTTTGAGAAGAGGCTGAGGGTGTAGGTGAGTTTGCTAATTATGGAGCATCATTCCCGTAGCTCGTTTAGCTTATAAGGTAGAGGTGGACTGGGGGGTAGGTCGAGGACGAAAAGATCAAAGCCTTGTAGGGCTAATGCCAGGTCAGTAGAATGATTGGGAAAGGCAATGGAGGTAATGTGAATTTGGGCATTGAAAGGCTCCATGAATTTAGTTTCAGTAGACTCTTAGGGAAAGGTGACCTTGGGACTTAATAGAGGCCATGACTCACTTGGCCAAGGGTGGTGGTCAGCCCAGGGATTTCTGGGCTTGGCCTGCGCTTCTTAAGCAGTGTTTAGTATTAATAGATGGATTGTGAACTCTTAGGAGCCTGCGTACTAAATAGTTTCTATATTTTCACTGTGGTTTTTTCGGAATTTAAGTATCTCTTTTTAAAATTAGAAATGATATTTTCCAAATGTTAGCTATTTAAAGATGTGAAACATTAATGATACATGCAAATACTAAATACAGGACAGTGACTTAATTCATTTATGTAATACTGTTTGTCAAGTACTAAGTCAAATCCAAAATTCAAGGATCAAGATTTTCAGATTAGTATTTTCTGGTTTTTGGTCATAAAGTTTTTTTTATACTGACATTAACAGATTAACAGTAGACATTTTATGTGTAAATATTTAGTTTTTTGGTTTTTTGGTTTTTTTTTTTTTTTGCTGTTAGTTGTTTTGAAGTTCAAACTGTGTGATGAACCAGAGCAAAATTTCATGATCTTTAAACCACAAAGTTGCCTAATAGACAACAAAGTAGGAATGACAGCAGTGAAAGATTTTACAAATTTGCAAAATCATGTGGAAAAAATTTAGGATAAGTTTTTGATTATAAGCTCATAGATAGGGACTCTGTACATGAAGATTAATTAATAGCAAGTACTTTCTTTTAACCCTTTGGTCAGACTTGTTTCATTGAAAGGAACAAGGCAGGTTAAAATAATCTTTAATAATAGAAACTGCTCGTGCAATATATTTGTTTTATGCAACTAGCAAAAGTCTGAACTCTGTGTCAAACTATTTTTTACTATACTGTTTATATATGATAGTAAGAATTTTTTTAAATAATTCTTTGTATGTGTGTTTTACTTACTTCATTACGACAATTAAATACCAAATGGATATAACATTTGTTAGACATAAAGAAAAATAACATGAATAACCACTGGGCATGACACTCAGCTTAAAATATAGAACGTGTTTTATATAGAAGAGTTTCTCTAGGATATGTAAATAGGAGTATAATTGAGATTTTAAGGTATGTGCATTTCAACTTTATTAAATAGATCTAAATTGTTTTCCAAAATGGTTTTACCAAGCACACTTGATCCTGCAATGTGTATGAGTTCTTGTTATTCCATGTCTTTGCCAACACTCGATACTGCCCAGCTTTTGCATATTTGCCAGTATAGTGGTTGTCGAATGTTTTCTCCTTGTGCTTTTAATTTTCATTTCCTAGATTAATGAAATAAAGCATCTTTTATTATGTTTTTTCCTCTGCAAAGTGCCTATTTATTTCTTTTGTCTAGTTTCTTGGCATCTTTTCTTATGATTTTTTAGGAATTTTTTGTTAATTACATCTTTGGCCCATATGTGTATCATATCTTCTCTTCTAGTTTGTAGCTTGCCATTTCTTTAAGGGATCTTTTAATGAACAGAGTTTTAAACTTTAATATAATTGCTTATCAGTCTTCTGATATCACAGATTTCTATTTATCACAGGTTTCGGTTTTTTTATTTCTTTCCAGTCTTTTGTTCTTTTTCCATTCCAATCCTGTATTTCTTTATATTGCTGTTTAATATCGCCAATATAGTGATAAATAAAAGCAATTACAGCTATGACTTAAAAATGAAGGCTTCTAATTTTCACCATTAAGCGTGATATTTTGGGAAGATTTTTGGGAGGTATCCTTACCAGGTTCAGGAAATTCTCTGCTATTCCTAGTTTGATAAGAACTTTTATGATGAGTGAGTGTTGAATTTTATAAGATATTTATTCAGGGTCCATTGAGATGACTTTTTTCCTTCTAATTTTCTTACTCAGTGAATTACATGAATTGCATTAATACACTTGTTAATGGTAGACCAAGCTTGGCATTCTTTGTATAAACTCAACTTGGTCATGATGTACTTTTTCAAAAATAAAAAACTATTTGTTAGAGCAGTTTGAAGTTCACAGCAAAATTGAGCAGAAAGTTCTCTGTACACACAAACACACACACATGCACACAAACCTCCCCCATTATTGACATCCTGTGCCACAGTGATATACATTCAGTGAGTTTTGACAAATGTATAATGACACATACGCACCATTGTAGTATTAAACAATAGTTTCACTGCCCTAAATATTCTCTATACATTGCTCTGTTGGGTTTATTGATACTTCAAGACTTTGCTATTTATGATAATAAGTGAAATTGTCCTATTATTTTCCTCTCTTCTACTGTCATTGTCTGGCTTTTTTTTTTTTTTTATATGTATTTTTTTATTTCAGAATATTATGGGGGCACAAACGTTTCGGTTACATGAAGTGCTTTTATACCATTGTCTGGCTTTGATATATATATTTAGCACTTAACTACTCTAATTTTTTCTATTCTTTTACTTTTAAAAAATCTTTGTTTACCCATATGTTTGGGTACATCTCTTTTGAATAACATATAATAGATTTTTTTCTCAGTTTGATAAAGCTTTGTTTTTTAAACGTTAACGTTTAGTCAACTTACATTTGTAATGATTGCTGGTATATTTAGATTTATTTATGCCTTATTTTGTGCACTCCTCATTTTCTCTTCTCTTTTTTTTTAGAGGATAATCTATATAATCTTTTAATTTATATAGAACCAAAATACTTAGCAATGGATAATATATTTTCAGCTTAATATTTGACCTATAAGAAATGTAGATTTCAGTATGTACACAAATTCAGTAAGAAATTATTAGAGAAAATGCCTGATAAAAGACCTTTCTAATTTGGAAGAAGTAATTGTAAAAAAGATTGCTGATTTCTCTAGTGGGAATGGTTAAATATGATGATTAAATGCTTTCCACCTTTTCTGTTTGCTTATTTGTATGCTTCGATGAACACTTGGAGTGTTTTTTAGACTTAAGAACTGTAATCTATTAGTAGCTGATATTTATACTGGCTTTTTTTGTGATTTAAAATAAAATGTCATCTTTTATCAAGACATCAACCAAGGCCGAGTGCCTTCTGTATTATGGTCTGTACCTTGTGAGTACGGAGAAATGACAGGCTTTGCCCTGAAGGGGTTCACATGCCCCAGTATTACCTACTGATAGTAAGTTAATGCCTGGTGAGAGTGAGGAACCTTTATTTCTGTGTCAATGTTGGGTCAGACCTCTGGGTTTACAATGGCTTGGCTGAGGCATAGGAAGGAAAATGAGGAAAGGGGTGAGAAACACAGTGAGTCAGAAAAGCAGGAGGAGTGGTACAGCAGTGTGTGTGCATGCAGAGTAGAGTGCCACTGCCGTTTCCTTGGTTGACTGTCTTGAAGCAGGTTACCTAAACGATGTACATGGGAACTCTCAGTCCTTGTCTGAAAGCCCATTGTCACTGGGAAGACTTCACAGCTGTCTGTAAAATAACTGAAACGTGTTTTTATACTGTCAGCTGTTTAACCTGACAAGAAGGAAATTCAGACAATCCTAAAAACACTTCTGTTAGGTGTTTCTGAGTCATGAACCCAACTCCATTTAGTGAGAGAGCCCCTTCTGGGGATGGAAGAAAGCCAGATTCTTTCCTATTAAGTTCCCAAACCTTTCTTTTTCTTCAGGTCTCATTCATGCATGTGTGCCTTTTGCTCTGTTAGTCTTTAGTCAGCCATTTACCCAATGTAGTACGGTTTGGGAACCTGTGGATTTTTGTATAAGCCTAGGAATTACTGGTATTCGGACTTTAAATGTGACCTGTTTAGAATCAAATGGAATCTGTTTTCCTTTGCAAAAGAAGATAACAGTTTTAAAGGTGTGAATCATAGTCTTGGACCTACAATATTATTAGTCTTTATCTTGAATTTGTTACTACTTTGTACTCAAGATTGAAAGGCCTTCGCTTTAAGTGACAAGATTCTATCAGAGATAGAATAACTTTCTCATAATCCTCAAAATAAACACATAGGGAAGAATAGTGACCCTTTCAGGCTTCTGTGGAACTGAGCGTGATAACACCTCACTGTTCCGAATATACTAATACCCCTAGAAAGAACTCCTATCACTGACTCTGAAAATAACTCATCTGTGGTTGAAGAGCTTTATTATCTTCAAAGACATTCCTGAAAAGCGTACATTGAATAATGGTCTCTTTCTCAGTAATAGATTATACAGGCAGGGCCAGAAGTAGGGAGAAAGTAATTTAAATAATTGCTATATGTTATTTTTGTTTGCTTTCTGATGGAATTATTTGCATTTTATAATCTTACTTTTTGAGGTTTCCTGTAACAGTTATCTCTCACAGTTCGTATTGCAGGAACCTCTTTGGAGTGTGTTCTTTAATTGTCGGAGGTGGTCAAAGAGTTAGGAGTATTTCCTTGCTTTGTTTTTTTTTTCCCCCTTTGGGAATAGACCAAGCCAGTCATTACAACTTCTGTGAAACAGAAGAGGAAATAATTAAGAGGTTTTTATAGAGCAGTCTGAAAAGTTAGCTTTTTACTTCAGAAAATTGATTGTATGCAGTTTCTCAGGTAAAAACTATGTATTATTGGTGAAACTATATAATATATGGCACCAAAATTTTTTTAATGTTTTAGTTTTGGTAAGAAAACACATAAAATTCCAGTAAGCTATTTAGACTGATGTTAGTCCCTCGCTGTGCCTAGCTTGTTTTGCTGTTGCTTCTCTGCTTGTCACTTCCACGACTTTTTCTTAAAACAGGGCTTCCCCAGCAATAATTTTTCCATTATATCCTCGCCATGCATTTGTTTGGTATGAACTCTGATGAGGAATTATGGTGTTGACAGGCTTTTGTTTCCCTTTTTGTATAGAACATGGAAAAATGCATGCATATATTCAAACATTTGAGCCCCTAATGTATGTTAGGCATTGACTGTGCATTGGAAATACAGTAAAGGACTAGATGGACCTGGCCCTTACCCTTGTGTATGTTACAGTCTAAACACAGAATCCCCTGCATTGAGTTTTAAATTACAAAGTTTTAAAAATTCAAATAAGCTTATTTTTTAATCGAATGGGAAAAGATGAAATTAAATGAATACTCCGTCAGATATCTGTCAGGCACAGAAGATACAAAGAGGAAGTAGACAATGTCTGCAAATTCTTAGACCTTCATAATGCTTTTTCATAGTCATTATCTAGTAATGTAACAACATTTATCTAGTATCCACTATTTGCTAGGTATAGTGCTAGACAGTAGGGATAACATACCGCAAGCTAATAAATAATGTTTTTTTTTTCTTTTTTAGATTTTGAGAAAACAATTATTTAAATCAGAAACTACTTTTATTTTTACTTATTTTAAGTTCTTGTCCACTTGTTTTATGTGTTATATGCTCTTTATGGAACATTTAACTATGTTCTACATTACTCTACTGGGTGTTATATATGCATTGTGTCATTTATTACATACATGATACTGACCTACCCACCGGTTATTGAGCAATTTATGCACCTGTCACTATGTAAACATTTCAGCTTACAAATGAGGACCTAAACTTTAGAGAGTTGGCAGAGTTGGGATTCAAGGTTGGGGTGGGTTGGCAATCAGGTGGGTCCATTCGCTACCTGAAAAGATCTTTTAGCAATTGTGCTTTATGGTAAAACTTCCATCTACAGTATAAGCAATAGGTCATCACATTATTAAAAATTCACCATATCAAAAAAGGCAATAGAAGAATTGATTGATGCTCAACTATGGAATTCGTCATCATTTTATGTAACCTATAATTGTATCTATTATGAAAGCTTCTTTTAAAACCTCCACCTGTGTCAACTAATACAGCTATTGCCATAAACCTGGATCAAGTTTATAATGATGTTTTAAAAAATTAAGTTAATAAACTTAGGTTTAAAATTAGTGTGTTTTGTACAATCAAGTGTCCTGTGTGAAGGTGGCAGTATTATGCTGATGGCATTGAAAATTGGTAGCTTGAAGAATGTCTACTTTCAGTATATATTTCATGGATGTCCCCTTCTTGATTTCTTTCAGGTTCTGGGCTTCTACCAATTTTATGTTTTTCATTTAAAAGGAAAAGAAAAAAAGGACTAGTGCCTAAAATTAGCCATGTAATAAAAACATTCACCTGATTTAGTATTGCCGCACCTCTATCTGACCATATCCCTGTCTTGATTCCTGTGGCTATAGTAGAAATCTTGTGTAGTGTTCAAAGGGTAAAGAACTGTTTGCAGGCCAGGCGCGGTGGCTCACGCCTGTAATCCTAGCACTCTGGGAGGGCATGGCGAGCGGATTGTTTGAGCTCAGGAGTTCAAAACCAGCCTGAGCAAGAGCGAGACCCCGTCTCTACTAAAAAAATAGAAAGAAATTA
>CAUYSK010109201.1:0-16085 GCA_963575035.1 Avahi laniger | reverse complement strand
ATATATATTTTTAGCTGTCCAATTAATTTCTTTCTATTTTTGGTAGAGACTGGGTCTCGCTCTTGCTCAGGCTGGTCTCGAACTCCTGAGCTCAGAACGATCCGCCCACCTCGGCCTCCCAGAGTGCTAGGATTACAGGCGTGAGCCACCGCGCCCGGCCTCAGATTACTCAATTTTTAATGTGTATAAATATGTGTGTGTATGACTTTGTTTTTATGCAGTCTTATAAGTAGTTCCTCAAAATATAGTATTTGATTGGTTAGAGAGCCAGTACCTTTGAAAAGGTAATAAGGAAATAAGTATTTCCTCAGAAGATATTTCACAGTTTTACTGCACCAAATAATATTTCGATATAAAATAAAGGAGCCATTTCTGTACCTAGCCCCAGGTTAAAGAATCTTGCAGTATTTTTTGGCTTCCTTCCGTAAGCTACTATAAATATGTCAGCATATGTCCTAGAGCTAAGAATAGTTTAATATAAATTTCATGCCACCCACCATCCTTGCAATAAGAGAAGAAATAAATAAGGATTTTCTCTCTTGGAATAGATTGAAACTTTTAGACCCTGGTCTTAGCAGATCTTATTTCATCCTACATCTCTAAATATTTCTGCACTATTTAAAGAGTAGAATCAATCAGGATTCAAGATTGAACTATGAATTCATAGGACTCATATCCACTTAGTAGCGTACTATGGACTTCTTGCTCCAAACCTTCAGACTGGAACTTTCCTCTCTGACCAAAGTCTTTTTGCCTTCCAGTTCCACCATGTACTCACAGAGATAGTCTTTCTTTTTGACTTTCATTATGACATTTTGCCCCTTTTTTATCCCTTTCCAGTTTCCTCAATATGTCAGTCTCCTGGTTTTCCCTGCCCTCATACTCGTAGGAGATTCCATGAGCAAACATTTCGGTATCCATCAGTTCTCGCCTTCTTAGCACTCGCCAGCACTCCTCCAGAACCCCAGGTATCGCAAACCCTGGAGCACGTCCCTCTGCTTTGACTCTCTTCTCTCCACTCTGTTGCACATGTCCATTGCCTGGTGTTGACCAAACCATCATTATTTGGAAACTAAAAGGCTTCTAGTAATATGCTTATTAAAAATTGCAATGCCATGTTCATTTTATTGTGCTTAACTCTTTATCAGATTTTTCAAAGCAGTTATTTCAAAACGTTTCTATACAGTTCAACTCCACTCTCATTCTTGGATGACTTAGCCTCTTGCTTTTCTCAGGAAATTCAGCATGAACTTGCTTCTCTCCCTAACTCTCCTTCTCGAGTTATTTCCCATACCTCCCTCCCTGTCTTAGGTTTTTCTCTAGGTCTTAGTTATTTTAACAGGTGTTTTGCATGCCTGCTCTGTTGACGTTTGGGAGGTTCTACACAATGGTAACGTGCATTAGGATGGACCAGGCCACTTTTCAAGGTGCTTTCATTTGCATTATCTCATTTCAGACTGAGCCTGGTCTTGCTCCAGAAGTTTGCCTTTTCCCAGAGCCTGACATACTGTGTGTTCTCTGAACTTACTACCTCCACCTCCTCCGGAACTCTGGTCTGATTTTATCTCCTTTCTCCTCACTGGTTCTTTCCCTTCTTCACATAAATATTTTTAGGCTTCACTATTGTTTAAAAAAAAAATACTTCCAGCTCTTACTCCCTTTGTCTTTTTTCTTTCACGTGTTCACTCACATTTTTCACGGATATAGCTTCAAGTCACCACCTTAACTTTGACATTTCCCACTAATTCCTTGTCTCATGCATTCCGGCTGTCTATTCTCACCTTGAACTGAAACTGCTTTTCACAGATTTATCAAAAATTTCAACCATGGTCCCAAAAATGCAGTTCCCTTTTTGCAGTCTGTGTGTGGACATGGAGTGGTTATAAACATCTGAAGTGATTCTTCCCATTGAGGACGACTGAAGTCATCGGAGGTTTGGCACTGTGGGCTGGGACAACCCGCTGTGGTTGCTGGCACGTCCAGTGGGAGAAAAACTCCCCGTCCTTGAGAAAGAGCAGGATGTGCCTCTGGAACCTCTGGATGTGAAGGGACTGTGACTTTCCATGATTCGTCACCTTCCTTCTGTAGTTATTTGTTTGTGGGATGAGGCCATTGGCAGAAGTACCTTAGCCTTTTCCTCATGCTCCTACAGGTAAACCCTGACTCTTTGGCAATACCTGCAACCTTCAGTGAGGTGACATGCAGGCGGATTCATCTTCACACTCTGTGCTGTCCTGGTTCACTTGCTGGGCTCATGGCCAGCTAGTTTGTTGTTGTTTCTGTTGTTGTTTTTGGAGACAGGGCCTCACTCTGTTGCCTAGGCTAAAATGCAGCAATGCAGTCATAGCTCACAGCAACCTCAAACTCCTGGGCCCAAAGGATCCTCCTGCCTCAGCCTCCTGAATAGCTGGGACTACAGGCCTGAGCCACAATGCCTGGCTAATTTTTCTGTTTTTAGTAGAGATGGGCTCTGCTTTTGCTCAGACTGGTCTCCAACTCCTCAGCTCAAACAATCCTCTGGCCTCGGCCTCCAGGAGTGCTAGGATTACAGATGTAAGCCACGTACCTGGCCCATTTCACCCATTTTTAAGTGTACAGTTCATTGGCATTAAGTATGTTCACGGTGTTGTGTCACCATCATCACTCTCCATCTCAGAACTTTTCCATTATCCCAAACTAAAGCTTGTTAGTTAAATGATGGGCTTACCCATTATCCTCTCCCCTCAGCCCCTGGCAATCTCAATTCCACTTTCCGTGTCTATGAATTTGTCTATTCTAGGTGCCTCCTATAAGTAGGATCATACAATATTTGTCCTTTTGGGTCTGACTCATTTCATGTAGCATAATGCTTTCAGGTTTTATCTGTGTCGTAGCATATATCATAACCATATTCCTTTCCATGGCTGAGTAACATAGATTAATATATTTAGTTAGCATTAATCAGCTAACTAAAACAGGAAAAACAGGTCCTGGTTCTGGTACTCACTGCATGACAAGGTGAGTTCTCTCCACCTTGTTTTTCAGATCAGATGGTTGTATTGGATTCCCTCATTCATTCAGAAATAGTTATTAAGTGCCTACTATGTGCCAGAGATCATTTTAGGTCCTGGAGATTCCTTGTCCTCGTGGAGCTCCCATTCTAGTGTGCGTGGGAGGAGGCAGACAATGAACAAAGGAATGAGGGAAATAGTGTTTTAGGTCACGGTTCAGACTTGGTGAAAAAGGCAGGGCAGGCAGATAGGGAATGCGAGGCGGGGAAGACAGTGGTGGAGGTGACTTTAGAGAGTGGTCAGGGACAGCGTCTCTGAGAAGCTGATGTTTGAGTAGAGACCCGAAGGAAGTGGAAGAGCAAGAAGCCGTGGGTTACCTGAGGAGGGTGTAGCCAGTGCGGTGGGCCTGAGGCAGGGCCTACCTGATGTGTCCAAGCAACAGCAAGGAGTGGCTGCAGCCCGAGCTGAGGGTAGGGGGAGTGCGGCAGGAGAGGCAGCCTGGGGACAGCAGGAGCAGACTCTGCAGGGCTTTGAGGGCCACTGGAAGGACTTTGGGTTTTAGGAAGACTTCAAAGGGTTTTAAGGATCAGAGTGATGTGATCTGACTTATATTTTCAAAAGATCGCTCTAGCATTGAGAATAGACGTTAGGGGAACAAACCTAAGAGCAGGCGACCATTTGTTTAGAAGGATATTGGCAGCTTGGACTGGAGCCGTAGTGATGGAGAAGTGTCAGATCTGGGGCATATTTCTGAGTAGAGCCAATAGGATTTACTTGCAGTTGTGTTGTCGGGTGTGAGAGAAAGAGGAATCCAAGAGAATCCAAGGTTTTAGCCCTGGCGGAGGTGGTGAGATGAAAGGGGAAGCAGATTTTGTGTGGGAAGACCAGGGGTTTGGTTTTGGACAGTTTAAGATGCTGTAGTGAGCTGATTGGTGACCCCCAAAACTCAAGTCCATCTTGGAACTTTATGTTATGGCCCTATTTGGAAATAGAGTCTTTGCAGATATAGTTAGTTAAGGATCTCCAGATAAAGTCATCCTGGATTTAGGTGGGGCCCTAAACCTGGAGACTAGTGCCTTTATAAGAAGAGAAGAGGACACAGAGACACACAGAGAAGGCCATGTGAAGATCGAGGGGGGCATTGGAGTCATGCTGCCACAAGCCACAGTGCCAGCAGCCGCGGGAAGCTGGAAGGGGCAAGGAAGGCTCTTGCCCTGGAGCTGCTGGAGGAGGTATGGCCCTATGGATACCTTGATTTCGGACTTCGGGCCTCCAGAGCTGTGAGAGAATAAATGTCTGCTGTTTTAAGCCACCCATTTTGGGGTCACTTGTTATTGCAGCCCTGGGAGACTCATAGAGTTGCCTGTATAGATGTTGAAATGACAAATGAGTTTGGATTTCACGGAAAGGTCTGGGCTGGGGATACGACGTTGAGAAGTATTAGTGGAGATGGTGCTGCAGGCAGTGAGAGTGGCTGAGACGCTCAGGGAGAGGGTCGGAGTAGGTCCATGGACCCAGTGACGGGGCCCTCCTGGGTGCAGGGGTCGGGCAGGCGAGGAGGACCCAGGGGACAGGGCTGGTGAGCTTATTCCCACAGATGTTTGGGAGAAAGCACTGGATCTATCCCTTTCTGAGTATCAAGGGGAAAAATTAGATACTGTATTAGATACCTCCTACTTTTAAGGCACTCAGTTAGCTTTTGTTCCAAACTAACCTCAGATGACCCAGAGAACATTTTATATCAGGGGAGGAAGAAAGGTTAGGGAGGACCCTTCGTCCTGTTTAAGAATGAGCAGTAGAAGCTGCTAGAATAGTCCTGGAGGAGCAAAGAAGCTGGTGCTTCTCTCCCCTACTCCAAAAGAGAATATACCAGAGTAAAGGAGGAATTAGGATCAATTAGAGAGCTAGACTCTTTCAAATGGAACTAGAAGGGCTTAATTAATGTGCTAATGTGTGCACAGGCTTAGCCTACAGTTCTGCACATGATGGGTGAGCAGCTTATTTAATTATTATTAGTTAATAACTAGTTTCTAATCCTAAACTTTCATTTTACAGAGTAGGAATGTAGAGTCAGGTGTTCAGGAGCCAACGGCGATCCCCTTAAGTCACACAAAAAGAAAGAAGTATCAGGGAAGAGTCCTTAGCTTGGCACGTAAGGCCTCTGTTTCCTGGTTCCCGCCACGTTTCCGTTCCACCCTGCTCACCCAGCGCTCTCTGGTGTGACCTACGTCAGGGCGTCCAGCCCCTTCCTGTCCTCTGTGCACACTGTCAGTCCCTGTCGCTTCCACGCCTTCCCTGCGTTGTGCAGCCCCTTCCACTGCCTCGCTCCGTGTCCAGGTCCTTGCCCATTCTCACGGCTCTGCCACCACCACCCGGATTTCTTTCCTGACCTGACCTTTCTAGCCATGCTGCTCTCTTTGAAACCCCCCAGGGTGATTCTCAGGACGCTATCTGGGTGCCAGCATTTTAGCACCCGCCCCTCCCCTCTCCTGCAGACTCCTCCTGCTTGTGCTGCAGAGAGGGGGCTGCTGGGTAAATACTGAGGGTGGCAGCCGGGGCTGTGTGTGTGTGTGTGTGTGTGTGCGCGTGCCTGTGTGTGTGTGTGTGTCTGTGTCCACAGGCAGGTGTATCTTTTTAGGGGGAAGCAGAAAACTGTCTTTTTTTGCCTAGCAGCTGCCCCGGCAGAACCCTGCTAACAGAGGTTGTGTATTGTGTCTGGCATGGCCTGTTTGACATTTTGCCATCATTTATTACCTTGTTGTAAAAAGAAACTTGTAAGGCTTTTAAAGTCGGATCCTTCTCATAATATTATCTGAATTAAAATAGCTAGCATAATAGCCCTATTTGTGCTGACAACTTCTAAGAATCAGATAACTTACTTTTATTGATAAGACTGTCATTCTCCTAAGGTTTTTGTGGTAGGATAAACTCATGATAACCCAGGAAAAGAGCAGATTGATTCCTTGCAAGAAAGATGCTGATATCAGTGTGGTGGGCCTGCAGTCACCCGTATCTTCTCAGACAGATACTTTCTTATTTGAAGGGAGAAAAGCATCGGTTTCCTGTGGTGAGAGTAATGGACGGTCAGTCCTCTTGTCTTTACCTTTGATTTTCTGTCTAAAATTGGATTTACCTTGTCAGTGGAAGATGTAGGGTGTTTTCTCTCCCTTAATATGTGGTGATGTTAACAATTACTGTTAGCACAGGTTGTATTTATTTCTTTTATACTTATATTAAGTTTCAGAATTGGAACATTTGGACCCAGATAAAGTCTGAACTCTAGCTAAGGTTCATAGTATGAGAAATACAAACTATGTTTCTGTTTATACTTGAACTCTCATAAAATTTGAGACAGGGTCTCACTCTGTCACCCTGGCTAGAGTGCAGTTGCACGATCATAACTCACTGCAACCTCCAGCTCCTGGGTTCAGGTGATCCTCCTGCTTCAGCCTCCCGAATAGCTGCGACTACAGGTACATGCCACTAATTTTTTTTAAAAAATAGAGATAGGGTCTTGCTATTTTGCCCAAGCTGGTCTCGAACTCCTGGCCTTAAGTAATCCTGCTGTCTTGGTCTCTCAAAGTGCTGGGATTACAGGCATGAGCCACCCTGCATCTGGCCTCATAAATTATAAAGGTTTTCCACCTTGTGTCATAAATATGTTCATTAAAACTTGGAGTGAATGAATGGATACTTACTTTTATATTATATATTATAGCATACCGCAATTGTATTCCCTCCTAGTTTTTAACTTGAAGGTGATTTTTGTGGTTGTCAGCACTAGTGAAAGACCATTTATGGAAATGGGGGCTGATTTGCTTTAATGTCAGTGTTGCTTCATATCTGGTAATGAGCAAGAATAGAGAAGGAAATTTGCTTTTGTTCCATCATATATATTCTACTTTTCTCCTTTAAAAAGTATAGCTTTGGCCAGGAGCAGTGGCTCACACCTGTAATCCTAGCCCTTTGGGAGGCTGAGGTGGAAGGATCACTTGAGGCCAGGAGTTCGAGACCAGCCTGAGCAAGAGCAAAACCCCACCTGAGCAAAAAACAGAAAAATTAGCAGGGTGCGGTGGCTTATGGCTGTAGTCCCAGCTACTCTGGAGGCTGAGGCAGGATGATGGCTTGAGCCTAGGAGTTTGAGATTGCAGCGATCTATGATGACACTATGACACTTTAGCCTCAGGTGACAGAGCAAGACTCTGTCTCAAAAAAAAAAAAAAATACAGGTTTATTGAGATATAATTCACATACCATAATATTTATCCTCTTAAAGTGTAAAATTCTGTGAGTTTTAGTATATTCACAAGAATTGTGTAGCCATCACAATTCCACACCATTCTCATCACCCTAAAAAGAAATCATTAGTTGTCATTCCCAGTTACTCCCTCCCCCCCCAGCCCCTAGCAACCACTAATCTACTTTCTGTCTCTATTGAATTAGCCTATTCTGGACATCTCACATAAATGGAATCATATAATATCTCAGTATGTGATCTTTTGTGTCTACTGACTTCTTTCCTTTAGCATAATGTTTTTTAAGTTTCATCTATGTCGTAGCATGTATTAGTGCTTCATTCCTTTTCATTGCTCAATAATATTCCATCATGTGGATATACCACACTATTTCCATTCACTAGTTAATGCACATTTGGGTTGTTTTCACTTTTTAACTATTTTTAACTATTAATAATGCTGCTATGAATATTCGTGTATGACTTTCTGTGTGGACATATTTTTTCCATCTCTTGGGTATATACCTAGGAGTGGAATTGCTGGATCTATGTTTAATAAATTGCCAGACCATTTCCAAAGCAGCTGCATCATTTTATAGCTTATTAGTATGAGGGTTCCAATTTGTCTACATTCTTGTCAACACTTGTTATTATCAGTCTTTTTGATTTTAACCATTCTAGTGGGTGTAAGATGGTAACTCATTGTGATTTTGATTTGTATTTCCCAAATGGCTAATGATGTGGTTGTGTTTACTGGTTATTTTTGTATCTTCTTTGGAAAAATGTCTATTCAGATCTTTTGCCCACTTCTAAATTGGGCTGTCTTTTTATTATCGGGTTGTAAGAGTTCTTGATATACTCTAGATACAAATCCCTTATCAGATATACGATTTGCAAATATTTTCCGTTCTGTGGATCATCATCTTACTTTCTTGATAGTGAATTTCAAGCACAAAAGTTTTAAATTGTGACACTGTCCAGTGTTATTTATTTTTTTCTTTTGCCACTTTTGCTTTGGTGTCATATTTAAGAAACCACTGCCTAATCCATGGTCATGAAGATTTTTGCCTGTGATTTATTCTGAGAGCTTTATGTTTAGGTATTAGATCCATTTTGAATTCCTTTTTATATGGTGTAAGGTAGGGCTCCAACCTCATTCTTTTGCATGTGGAGGTACAGTTGTCCCAGCACCATTCGTTGAAAAGACCATTCTTTTCCCATTGAATTGTCTTAACACCCTTGTTGAAAATCAGTTTACCATAAATGTGGGGGTTTGTTTCTGAACTGTCAGTTGTATTCCATTCATCTATAATACATGTCTGTCCCTAATGCCAGTGCCATGCTGTCTTAATTAATTGTGGCTTTACTCCTGTCCTTTTAATGTTCACGTCACAAAGTGGGGGGTGTTTCAATTGTATACAGTGGAATTATCTGTCATTGGGTTAGGTTATAAAACCAGTGGGAAAGGCACCAAACACAGTTGAAATTACCCTTGAAAATCCTTAGGAAGTTGTCATGTTGGAGATCAAGTGCCATTTTGCATTGGGTCAACACAGCCAGTTTTTTACCTAGTTGATTCTTTAGTGGAGCACCAGCTAAAGGAGTTGGCTTGCATTTAGAGGCTCTGCTATATGAAATATACTCACCATTAAACGCTAGAATTTCAGTGCACATAGAAAACAGGCAAAGCAGATGAACGTTCCTTTCCCAAGCCCTCGCTGTGCATGTGCTCAAGACCGAATGCTGACAGAAGTGCTTACATTATTCATTTCAGTTGTTCCTGCCTCCCCCTCGTCTGTTCCTACTACTCTCTCCCCTTCGCCTCCCCCTTCCTCTTCTCTCTTTGTCCTTTCTCTTTTCCTCCTCTTTCTTCCCTTTTTCCTTCTCCTTCTTTCTTTATTTCAGCTCCTTCTTTCCTCCTGGCACATTTTGCTGAGTTTCTGTGTGTTCAGCTGTGATGTAACTTCTTACTATAATTCCAAACACATATTTAAATTTCACGAGAAAGTGAGCTGATAAGGAAAAAAAACATTCAAAAGATCTCCTTAAGAGGAATGTTTTCCTCCAGATTCATATGTTGAAGTCCTAACCCCAGTACCTCAGAATGTGACTGTATTTGGAAATAGGGCCTTTAAAGAGGTCATTAAGACAAAATGAGGTTATACGGGTGGACCCCAATCCAGTATAACTTGTGTTCCCATAAGAAGAGGAAATTTGGACACAGACACACATAGAGGAAAAACCGTGTGAAGGCACCAGAAGCCAAGCCAAGGAGAGAGGCCTCAGAAGAAACCAAATCTGCCCATACCTTAGTCTCACACTTCTGGCCTCCAGAACTGTGAAACAATAAATTTCTGTTGTTGAAGCCACCCAGTGTACAGTACTTTGTTACAGCAGCCCCCATAAACTAATACAGGGGTGATAATGAAAAAAAGGTTGAGGAACACTGATGTAGGATAACTGTATGTTCTTTTTACTTTAAGTCTATTTCTTTCTGGTTCTCTGAATCATTGAAGAATTTCAAAATTGGTGTTTTTTAAAATTTTTTAATTTTTAACTTTTTAATTTTTCTTTTATTTATATCTAGAAAACTCCAAAGATTCTGCCAAGAGATTACTGGAATCGATAAATAAGTTCAGCAAAGTCCCAGGTTACAAAATCAACATACATGAATCAGTAACATTCCTATACACCAACAACAGTCAAGCTGAGGATCAAATCAAAGATTCAGTACCTTTCACAATAGCAACAAAGAAAATAAAATACCTAGGAATATATTTAACTAAAGAGGTAAAGGATTTCTACAGGGAGAACTATGAAACACTCAAAATTAGTTTTCAATGTTAAAATCTTATTAATAAGTACCATTTGCAAAAGAATTTACCCTTCCACATCCAATTTGGATCTAAAAATTGCTCTGTATGGTGATTAGGTATTAAGATTCCTATTTTATCGATGCCTGTGGGCCTTTATGCATGTCTTTCTCTCTGCCTTGAAAACACTTTTCTCCCTCCTGTGTGCTGCCTCCTTTTGTTTACTAAATTCTTTCAGTACTTAGCTTCCTCCAGGAAACTTCCCTGGCCCTCCAATGTGCTTCCTTACACTTAGTATTTCCCCATGATGGTGCCAAACATACCGCACTGTGATTGCCTGTTTATTGTGTGTTTCCTCTACCAATCTGGCAGTCCTGGGAGGGAATTTCCAGTATCCGGCAGAGTGCAAGAATATTTTGTTGTTGGGTGACTAAGATTACACAGCTAATAACTGGAACTTAGATTATCTAGAATTTAAATTTAGTTATTTCTCACCTTTATCATGCTACTTCTTAATAATTCAACTGAATTATCTGTCATAATGGGTATTGGCTTTATCTCTGAGTACAAAAGCATGCTAGTGGGATCTGCTCCCTGCACTGTGCTGCATAGGCCCCCTTCACATTTGGGCAATGTGATATATGTATACATGCATGTATACATGTATGCATGTACACATGTATGTATGTATATGAATGTGTGTATGTGTGTGTGTGTGTATAATGGACTCACACCTTGACTTATTCCCAAAGAATTTAATGCTACCTACCACATTGAAAAAGCCTCGTGTATGTCCAACTCCTTTTATAGTTTCTCAGGAACTTCTTAATGGAGATTGTGATGCAAACAGATTTCTTCTTCCTTCTAGTAGTTGGAAGAGATGAATATTAGACAATGTTTAAGATATAACATGAACTTAAAGCTGACTCCAGATTATATATGTGCCATGATCATAATTGTTTCCTTCTTTTCACATAGACTTGGTAGTCAGTGTATTACAGGTTCTGGGGCTATAAAGATGAAAAAGAAAGGCTTCTGCTCTTATGGAGAATATAGTTTATCAGAGAATAGTAATGAAGACAGATAAATTCTACCACAGTAGGGTTACTGCTGCACTAGAGTTATAAACAGAATGCCGTGAGACCTTAAGAGCTCAGCAACTGCCTGCAGGTATTTTAGGAAGGCATCATATTTCAGCTGGATTTTAAAGGAGAGCAGGAATTTGCCAGACAAAAAGTGGGAAAGGGATAAACAAAGGCACCAAACTATGAAAAGAGCTGGTCTCAAAATGAGTATGTATATGGTAAAATACCGAAAGGGAGTATCCCCAAATCAATAGTTGATGTTTTATGGTTGTTGAATTATGAATAAATTTCTTTTTTCTTTTTCAGAATTTCCTTTAATATTGTTACGTTTTTGGTTTCACAACTCAATAAAATGAAATAAAAGCCTGTGACTGTTGAATCATAACATTAAGGTGAATTGATTTTTATTGCCTATATTGTAGTTAATTTAACATCCAGATTAAAATACTATTGCCTAATTTATTTAAATTGTTATTAGAATTATAGGAAAAGGTGCAGAACAGGATACCATTTGGTCCCTTTTTGCATAAACAGACTCCAGGTTTCCTTTTTCCCTTGAGTTTCCATTAACTGAGTCTCATCTGGGAGGCCAGGATAGGCCTGGCAG
This sequence comes from Avahi laniger, assembly GCA_963575035.1. Taxonomy (NCBI): domain Eukaryota; kingdom Metazoa; phylum Chordata; class Mammalia; order Primates; family Indriidae; genus Avahi; species Avahi laniger. Next base: position 4,356 of record CAUYSK010109201.1, on the reverse strand, counting down.
GGGATACTCTTTGCTGAAATATATGGAGAAAGGGTGTTGTTTAGCGTGGTTGAGCAGAGAGAGTTTATCCTGAATGTGGTTAGTAGAGTGTGCTTAACCACGGATGCAACACAGGAGGGTGGCAGGGAGCTGTCTGGGAGAGCCTGGATTATTTATCAAGCCAGAGTTGTAAGGGGACTCTCAGAGGGCACACTGCAGGTCCAGAGAATGGAGCAAGAAACACTGAGCACAGGAAGTTGGGCTGTTCAGGAAACGAAGCCTGCAGACACTTGGCTAGTGATGGAAGGTGCCTTTTATGTGGAGTCCAGAGTGTCTTGCCAGGGCATGGGAGACCATTTAAAGGCACCATGCTGGCCCAGACACCTGGCTCTGGAGGTTTTCCCAAAACAACTTTAGAGTGAGGCTGAATAGGCTTTTCAGTTCACTGTGTATAATGAAGGTTATAACTGATTCTAAAGGTATATGTGTAAAGATGTCTGCTTTCTGACTTTATTTCTGGAAGGAAGATTAAAAAAAATTTTTTAAATTGCTTCCTATTTGAATCATCACCCTATAATTTTCCTCCAAAGAATGTTTTTTTCTATCCTTTTTTCCCAGCAATTGTTTATTTCATCTGGCTCGAAACCAAACTTATTTCTAACTTCCCCCTAATAATTTTTTTCTTTTAATCCTCTTTCTCTCTTCTAAAAATGTAAAAATCTCAGTGTAAATCATGCAATAGCAGATTTGCCTTTAGGTGCAGGTTTACCATTTGACCAGTGCAATGACCTGAATGATCCGAAGCACGTGAGCACTGGAGGAGTGGCTTGAGGGGAATATATGTGACAAGATAAGGGAAATTGCAATTTAGCATTACCGGTCTAAGCTTACATACATAAGCTACAAATTCAGTAGCTTACAATTTGTGTTATTAGCTGAGCATTTCCTATATTTAAATACTTTTAGAACTGTTAAAAGAAATGGTGGTAAACAACAGGAAGGGATTATCTCAAGATGGTAGCATTTACTTGCTTTTGGAAATGTGATCATGCGTACTGGCTCATAAAATGCTATTTTTTTTCCAGAGATGGCTTAAACAATTCCAAATTTGACGTCCATAAATTGTTGTACTTTATTAGTAGGCAACCAAGTACACATCTCAAATATTAAAGTGCACCAGATTTTTACTTGTCATAAGGGCATCCTATGGCATTAGTCAAGAGATCAGATGTCGCTCTGCTAGGAAGTCATAATTTTAATTTTTTTACAGGCTATTACAGTATATACACATGTTACTGCATAGGTGATTAAGAATTCTTGTTTTGTAGGTCAGATAGTCTCTGATTATAAACTCAAGAGTGGCTCCCAATTTTATGGGACCTACTTTGAACTTGAGTATTGTACATGCTGTGGTAAGTGGTGGTAGCTTGCCAACTCATTAGGAAGGTCAGCTTTCTAGAAGATAGAGTTACAAAATAAAAGCCCCCTCCCATCAACAGATGGTTTTAGTGGCAAAGTCAAGGTGACAAGACTTAAAATATTTATTACTTTTAAACATATCTACCTATCGTAACCAGCAACCAGAACACCAGACCCTTACTAACAAAGGCGACTGATCTATTTAGAGAAACAACTCCTTTCTCTCTAAAAACAAAATTCCCAAAATGTATCATTTATCAAGTTCCATCAGATGTATTCACTCATTTTCTTTTACCCCTTTTGTTACCTTAGATCAAATTAAGCACCTGCATGACTGTCTTTAGTTTAAATTCTTTCATATCAGGAACACTTTGCACTTAGTACTACTTTGCCTAAGACCCACCTAGATATTCTATGGAGAATGCATCACAAATAGTTTTATTTTTAACAATCTGGGCATTTGTATAGCATGACACCCAGAAATACAGAACACTCAGGAGAAAGAGCTAATTAACTTTCTGATAAAAGCATTTTTTATTTCCTGCCTTTATTCATTCAAATCTAGGCTGTACATATTTAATATTTGTGGTTGATACTGATGACATCATGAAAAGTTAAACAGTAGATTAAAGCAGCAGTGTAAGAGATGGTGCAAGACACTAAGAGTAAAATTAATGCTGCAGAGTTGTAAAGGAAAAACATCATTGTAGGCTAGATTGGTAAGGGAAGGCTTCAGGAATTTTTGTTCGTCCGTTCATTTATCAAATGTTTATTGAGAGCTAAGTTCTTAGACCGTCTCTGGGTATAGGGCATAGGGCAATGCACAAGACAGGCCAGGTGTCTGCTCTCAAGGTGCTTACACTCTAGTGGGAGAACAAGATGATAAACAAACAAAAAAAATCTATCTAACAAGAAATATCTGATAATGGCTCTGCAGAACATTAACATAGGGTGCTATGATAGAGTGCCTTGAGAGGATACTTTAGATTTTTAGTCCTAGAAGGCTGCTTTGAAGAGGTGATGGTTAAGCCAAGATCTGAAAAATAAGAAGGAACCACCCATGCAGCAATTTGGGCATTCCATTTGAAAGGAGCGTAACATGTTAGAGGAACAAAAAGGTGAGATCAGATCATGGTAGGGATCAGGTCATGTAGGACTTGCAAATTTTTTGTAAAGAGCTTGGATTAAATGCTAATTGCAGTGGTAAGCCAAGGGAGGGCTTTAAGCAAAGGAGAGCCATGAGCTGGTTTATGTTTTCAGATTTCATTCTGGATCCTGTGGAAAGAATAGATTTAAGGAAGGCACTAGCAGAAGCAGTGATATCAGTTAGGAGGTAACTGGGCAAGTCTAAACAAGAGATTCTGGTGTCTTCTATAAGGGGGATGGTAGGGTAAATGGAATGAAGGGGGTAGATTTGAGGTAAGGCTTGCTAACTGATTTGAAATAGATGTAAGGGAACGAGAAATCAAAGATGACTTTAGGTTTCTGGCTTAAGCAACTGAGTAAATAATGGTGAATTTTGAAAATAGGATGGGATTTGGAGAAAAAGAGACAAAAATTTCAGTTATAGAGGGGAGAATAGACATGGCATATGGACAAAGTTTCTTAAGATTTGGTTAAAAACAAGAAGCTTCCTACTCAATGCTTCCAAGAACAAAGGACATGAAATTCTGTTCAATAAATGAAAAAGAAAGTTATAAATACATAGTTGTTTCTAAATGATGGCCTGTCAAGAGAAAAAGTGGAGCAGGAAGGTTGGGGAATTGAAGGAGTATAAAATAGAAACAAGAAGAATAAGCAAGTCAGAGAAAAAACACGCAGAGTAAGAGATACAGAAGGAGAAAAATTGTAGACAAAAGAGACAGTCAAAATTCGAGACAAAAGGGACAGGCACACCCACACAGATTCTCCATTCGACACACTTGGAGCCAGAGAGACATGCTAGAGGCAGTTGTAAGTTCAAAACATTTTTTTCTTTATTGTACTTAACTGTGGAAGTGATAACAAGACACAGACCAAAAGCAAGTGAGACCAAATCTTTTTCAGAAGTAGGAAAATTGCCTTTATTCTATTGTTTGTTATTAAAGAGGATCTTACACCCTGAAATATTTCCAGGATGAAAATGGTTTTTACAATTTATTATTAGCTAAGCAGCAGGTCGAATAATGACTGAAAAATATATTAGTAGCAGTGCAAAATCACTCACTCTTGTAAAGACAAAAGGCTTTCTTCAAAAGGGGTCCTTTCTCCTTAATGAAAAAAGTGAGAAATTATCTGTCAATTCACAGGTTTAGTTGAGCTGTGGAAATAAACACATGAACAAATGCACAATGCGTACATACATACATTCCATACCATACCATACCCTTGAAACCTACCTAAATTTCTTGACATAATAAATAGGCTCCATTTAGAATAGAAAAACACTTAAAGTTATTTTTTATTTGTTCGATTTTTATAAATATAGCCGTCCTTGATTCATTCTTAATATTCTTAAAATTGGTTAGTGGTTAAAAATCTGTTTACTAGAAATCCACAAGAACCTACAAATGAATTGATTAAACAGTGAGAAATGAGGACCAAGATTTTAGGTAAATGCATTATTAGAATACCAAGAAACATGCTAGGTGTACTGTAAGGAAAAACATTATTGGGGCCTCCACTCTGCTTCCCCAAAAGGCCAATAAAATTCTGCTATCACAAATAATAAAAATACTGTTACGTAGTTTAAAAGCTATGGGACAATATTGGGCAGAAAAGTCAAGAACCACATTTGGCTGAGGATTTTTCTTTTTATTCTGTCCCGACCCGCGGGACCGCGGGACCAGTTATTCGTGGGTACCTGGGAGGAGGGAGTGGGAAATGGGAAAGGCAAGACACAAGAAATGGAGACAAGACAGGAGTCTGATCAAGTCTCGTTTAATGGCAGTAGGGCAGAGGCTTAAATAGGGCAGAAGG
>CAUYSK010109199.1:0-16817 GCA_963575035.1 Avahi laniger | reverse complement strand
CAGGTGGCCGATGTAGCGGATGGCCAGGCGCAGCGTCTCGATCTTGGTGAGGCTCTGGCCGGCGGGCGCCACGGACGGTGGCAGAAAGCGGCGCAGCTCGTGCAGGGCGCGGGCGAGCGTGCGCATGCGCAGCTTCTCGCGTTCGCTGGCGCTCTGCCGCTGCCCGCCGCCCAGACGGCCGCGCCTGCTTGAGGCCGGGCTGCGGGGGCCGGGGCGGGCCGCGGGCCGCGCGGGGTTGAGCACGCGTTCGCCGGCCGGGGCGCTGCCCCACGAGTCAGGGGACGAGGCGGAGGAGCAACCGCGGTCCCTGTCAGAAGGCGGTGGCAGTCGAGCTCGGCCCCATTCCGCGGACAGGATCCAGGACTCGGGGAGCGGCGGGCGCAGGGGCTGGGCCATGACAGCGGCGGCGCGTCTGGGGGCCGGCGGCCCGCGGCCGCTTTATCCAGAGCCCGAGGTGTGAAGCGGCCCCTTCCAGGCCGCATCAGCACATCAAAGCGTGCTCGGGGCCTGGAGAGGACGAGGCCTGACCCTTTGAATCAACAGGGGGCGAAGGCGCCAGCCCCTTGGCTGCGCCTGTTTCGCCCCACCTGGGCGCTCGTTTGGGCGCCCGACCCAGCCGCCCGGGCCTCCTGCTTGCCCCTAATGGCGCTCCCTGCCGGTTAAAGGAAGCGGGGTCAAAGACGGATTTGGGGCCCACCTTCACCTGTTGGGGACTTTATGCAAATTCTTAATTTTCTTGCACCTTAGTTTCCAATTTGTATAACGAAAGCCTCGGAGCATGCATCAGCCTGGACTGCGGAATAGAGTAGGGACCAGGAGTGGGGCCCTGATTCCCTCTAAAGGTGGGGAACCAGTGAACCATTCCTCTTCTGAGGCAGGCTGACACTGGGGGGGCCCTTCCCTGGTGGTGAGGGGTGGGTGAACACTGTGAGGAATCTATCCTGCGCAAATCCAACAAGCTGGCCGAATCTGATCAGGTTGCTGGACCATCTGAGCAGAGAGAGGGATGAGTCTGACTGCCCCCTCCCCCAGCTTGGCAGGGTCTAGGGCTAGGCCAGTCGCCATAGCTGCCACCGCTGGCCTCTAACTAGTGTCCCGCCACTTTTGGACAAGGGTAACAGGTTTTGCCAATGAAATGTGAGTGAAAATGACAGAAAAAGCATTTAACAAAATTCAACACCCTTTCATGATAAAAATTCTCAGCAAACAGGGAATAGAGAGGAGTTTCCTTAACCAGATGAAAGGCAGCTACAAAGACCCTACAGACAGCACCACACTGAAGAGTTAAGGACAGAAAGCTTCCCTGCTAATACCAGAAATGAGGCGGGAATGTCTGCTCGCACCACCCCTATTCAACATTTTCCTGCATGGAGAGTCTAGACTGTGCAATAAGGAAAGAGAAATAAAAGGCATATAGGTTAGAAAGGAAGAAATCAGACCGTCTCTGTTTACATACATGATTGCCCACACAGAAAATCTCAAAGAATCTACATTGCCTGGCCCCCCAAGGGGTTGAGTTTGCACACACGTCATAATAGGTATGTCATGCATGGGCATCTACTCTCAGCTAGACTGTGAAGTGCCTGGTGTCTGGCATCAGGTCTCGACCTATTTCCCCTTCAAGCAGAACGGTCTCTTTCAGTGCCAGGGGTCTGATGTTTTGCATCCCCTCCGGCCCCATGAGACTGCTGGGTGAGCTGGCAATGAAGCCCAAGTGGCTCGGCACCCTTTCCCTGGGCGTCTCTGCCCCCCCCCCGTCCCCTCCACTGTCTTTTTTATCTCCTACTGCCCTTGGCCTCCTATAACACCTTCTGTACACCCCTTCTGTCTGTCCCAGCAGCCCCAGAATGCCTTTGCTTATGGTCACGTCCAGGAGAAACAGTGCCAACCCTACCCTGAGGTGAGGAAAAGGGGTGGCCTGCGCACGCACCGTAGGACTCCTCTACTCCTAGGGAGAGCCTGGTTCCGGAAGCTCCTCCTCACCCTGGAGCTGTCGCAGGGCCCACCCTTCTGGACCTTGGTGGCTGGATGCCTTCCAGGGGCTCCAGATCCAAGCCAAGAACCTGGCATGGGATTTGGGCCTCTCCGATGGCGCTAGGCCCGAGGGGACAAGTGTTGGGGATTGGCAGAGTGTGTGGGGCACCGGGGAGGGAGGGGGAGCAGAGGAAAGGCCAGGCAGGCAGGAGCGGTGGGTCTCAGAAGGCCCTGGGCACTGTTTTCCAGGAACTGCCAACCTCTCGAATGTCAGAAAAGCCCTCAATTCCCATATGATTGTGATTTCACGTAGTAGCTAATAATGGAGAAAACTCAGAATGACCAAAAGTTCTTGTTTTATTGTCACATCCTTGTTTACTTGAAAATATAATTCATGCACATGGCTAAAAAGTCCAAAGGCCCACAGGGGTATAACAAATCCCTTTACTCTCCTGCTTGAGGCTTCCAGTCGCCTGCTCCAGAGGCCAGCACCCTTACTGCTTCTTGTCAAATAAAATACATTAGCATTTTATTAAGGACAAAATCAACTAGACGTATTTGGACGAGAGGCCGTATGTGTGGGAGGCACACTTGTTAGGTTGAAAAGACAGCCCCTAGGACTTCTCAGACAGGAAACCTGTTGGTTACCGTTAATCGAGCACGTGGGAGCCACTGAGAGATTCGGAGCAGGAGAGGGGAACCATGTGTGGTGTGTGCCAGGACGATCTTTGGTGTCAGAGCTGAGGGAGGGTTAAAAACACGCAGGAGCAAGTGTGGAGGCCAAGAACCCACAGAGGTGGCAAGAGAGAGGCGGGGCAGTGGGGGAGTGGGGTGGGGCAAATGGGAGGGCTCTACCCCAGCCCCAGCGTGGGGTCTTCAGCCCTTGAGGCTGACAAATTGCAGGTGACACGTGGAGTCTGCCCTCTCCTGTTGCCCCTGGGGTTTCTGGGAAATTACCTCAGGGGCCCAGCTGCTGCGAGGGCAATGGCCAGTGGGCCCAATGGAGCCAGGTAGGGGGATGGGTGGCACCCCCAGCCCGGAGCCTGGGCCCTACCACCTCCCCCCAGCCAGCCTCCGTCCAGCTCCCTGGTGCCTGTCTCTCCCCTTTGATCCCCTTATCTCGGCCAGCCTCTCCAGTGGGTTCATTCGGGAGCTGCCTGAGTTAATGAGTTCTCCGGGCAGCAGGGCCCACAGGCCCTCCCGCTGGGGTGAGGCCTTCACACTTCTGGGGCCTGTGTTTTGACAAGTGCCGGGGCCACTGGCTCCTGCTCCCCTGGCCCGAGCCTACCCTCGCCTGCCGAAGTGTAAGGCTGGGAAATGAGGCCTTGAGGCAGCCCCACTGGAGCAGAGGTGAGAGTTCAAGCCCTGGCGGGGTGGGGGCCAAGCAGGACAGGGCAGCACCCACTTAGGCTCAGGCCCAGGCCCCCGCCTTCCCAGCGAGGCCCAGCCTGCTTCCTCAGGCCAAGTCAGGGTCCTGGGCACTTCCCCGGCCCCCTCCCAGCCTCAATGCCCTCATTTCCCGGCCAGCCCCTCTAACGTGGGAGTGCTAATCAAAGGTGCTGTGTAAACACTCCTCTTGCAGCCCCTAATCCCCCGCCCCACTGGAGCCAGAGGCGCCAGGAGAAGGAAGCAGCTCTGCTCCTACTGCCAGCCTGTTTAGCATCAGCAGGCACATGTCCTGGGAAGCTCCTAATTTGGGTGTCACCTACAGCCAAGGATCTTCCCGCCACACCTCTGTGCCAGCCTGAGAATCGAGCCCTTTCATGGAGAGACTGTTAGTGATGAAGCCTCTGTCTGTCTTTAGACAGCGTAGGACGCCCCTCTGGAGTTTGGCCAATGTGCGTTAGAAACCACCTGTGCCACCTGGGCACCTCACCGTCCATCTCCGGGCCTCAGCTTCTGCTTCTTGTGCCCCGGGATGAGCAATACCTTCTATGGGGATCAAATCCAGCTGCACTGTAGCCCAGGTGGCAGAGCAAGAGACCCTGTTTCCAAAAGAAACCCCAACTGCATGGAGCGTGCATGTACCCTATTGTCCCTTTAGGCCTGGCAGTGTGCTGGCGCTTGGCTGGGCCACACTCACAACACACTGTGATGAGGGTGTTGTTGCCCCACTTTGTAGATGAGAAAATGGAGGCTCAGAGACACTGTCCCATATCGCCCAGCTAGCCAGGGCACAGCGGGGACCTGTTTGGCTCTGTCAGAGGCCAAAGTCTCTGCTCTGTCCCTCCCGCGCCTCCCCTGTCTCCTTTGGAAGACGTGAGTGGCTCCTTTAATCTGGAGGGATACCCTGAAAGTGAAGGGGCCCGGGAATCCTGAAGCCCTGATTAAGCCCCGGTCACAGAGACCTTTGGAGTTATAAAAACAGTTTTCTAGGCCCCCCTGGACTCTATGCACCAGAATCCCTGGAGGATGGAGCCTGAGAATCTGGGTATAAAAAATAAAATCTCCCCAGAATTATGAAGCGGTGCCCCACAATGAACACCCCTGAGCCAAAGACTGGGAAAGGCACTGGGGACTACCCAGCCCCCCACCGTGGAGCCTAAGCCTCCCAGGTGGCGGATGGATGTGGCCTGGCAGCTGTGCTTGGGCTCAAGCCCAGAGTAGTCACCTGGCCCAGCAAGGAAGGCCCTGACTTCCCCCACCTGTGCCTCCTTCCCCCCATCGGCCTCCAGCAAAGACCCAAGGCTCCCAGGGGAGCCCCTTCCAAAGACCAAAGACGAGCACCCCCTCCCCTCACACCTAGCTCCTGGAGCCACTGAGCTGGCAAGCCATATGGAATAGATTATTCCGGACCCACGATAATCTGATTATCTTGGCCACGGATCAGCTGGACGCTCAGCCAGTGGAAGTCGCAGGCAGCAGAGGGGCGACAAGGAGGGAGGGGGTGGGAAGAGAGGGGAGAGATTTGGCGGATTCCAGGAAAGGCTCAAGAGGAAGCGCAGGAATCTCCGTGGGTCTGGAAGCCCTGCTGATAATTCAGGCTAAGTGGATAGCACCTCTCTGCTGAGGAGTGTCACGCTTATGCCCCTTTGCTTCACCCAGGTAAGTAGGGGGCAGATCTGAGCCTTAGCGTGAAGAGTGGGGAAACTGAGGTATAAAGGGAGGAATGTGGGGAAAGTCATCACATAGCACCTCGGTTTCTACAACTGCAAAACTGAGCAGGGTTTCCCGACTGCCCGCTGAGACGTCGCCCGCCTCGGGAAGGCGGAGGGTGGACCCGGCCCCCGGCGCCCATGCATTCCCAGCGGCAGCCAGCAGAGGGCGCTGCCCGGCCTGCGATCTTCGCAGGGGGCGCGTCCTCCTCGGCTGCAGGGGAGGACGTTTCTCTGGGGCTAGGGCCGGAAGCCAGGCGTGGCTCCCCTCGGGGTGAGGGCGGGGTGCGCCGGGACCCGCGAGGCTTTGTCAGGGATGCTGAGGTGGGCTTAAGAAGCGGGTGATGGGGTGACGGGCGCCGCTTGCTCCCTCCAGACCCAGTTTGCCCGTTTGTCCGCCAGGAAAAACGCACCTCTGTGTGCAGAGAGGCAGAGCAAGCCGGGGACCCAGAGGAATGAGGAAAAGGGACACAGGTTCAGGAGGGCAGGGGCCAAGCAGGGCTCGGCATCCCCTTCCACCCCGCCCCGCGCACACACCCCTGGGTACGGCTAAGGGAGAAAGACATCAGACCACAAGCTGCCTGAAACTCTAGACAGGGGACGCCCGGGGCTCTGCACCCTCGCCACCTCTTAGGGGAGGGTTTGCAGGCCCGCTCAGCCGCCAACATGCAGGGCGTCCAGCCTCTGCGGCTCCTCTTCCTCCCACACCAGCCCCTCCAGAAAAACCCGGGCTGCGTGCGGCTCCACACGGGCAGCGGTCCTGGTTTCGGGCCCTCTCTGAGCCCCGCCCCTCTGCTCACAGCAGGGGTACGGTGCCGAGACAGTGGCCAGCCCCTGGCAGGAGGAGGAGATGTGCCCAGGTCACCAGCCTGGGATCCTGCATATGTTGCTGGGGTGGTTCAGGCCCTCGGCCAGCTCTGGGTCCTCCTTCCAAGGGCAGGGGAATGCCCCCCAGGTAGCTGACTTTAGACTCAGTAGATAGCAGAGCGGGGCCTCCTAGAACTGAGCCAGAAGGCCTGAGCAGGACCTGGGGGAGCCCAGAGCCAGTTGGGGTGCTGTGCCTGCCAGGCCTGGTGCTGCTCAACCGCAGGACCTACGGCCTGCTGTGCTCCCCTCACTCAGATGAGGAAAACCTCGTCCAGGGAGGTCACATCACTTGCCAAAGGTCCCCAGAGCCAGGGTCCCAACCCACTGGCATCTGGCCTTGAGTCAGAGGCGCCAATGGGGAACACTGCTGGGCTGGGGCTGCATTTTGGGGAGGGACAAGTTGCCTGCTCGGGAATGGGAGGAGGGGAAGAGCTGACAGAAGGACTGTCAGCTGAGTCCGGTGGTAACCTGGTGTGCTGGGTGCCCATGGGTGACAGAAAGGCACTGTCTGCCGGGGCCATCAGGGCAGGTGGGGGGTGGGCAGCACGGGAAGAGGGGACCTGAAATTGTGCATTTTCTCCAAGAGGAGGTGGGGGTGGCTGTTCCTGGCGGAGGGAAAGGTGTGAGCCCAAGTCTGGAAATGAGGAAGCGCAAGGTTGGCAATGCCGGGGGTGCTGGGGGAGGGGGAGCCCCGGTGGGACATGGTGGGACAAGCAAGTGGGAAAGAGTGGGGTGGGGAAGTCCTGCTGAGTGAGGAGTTTGGACTCTTGGGGAGGCAGTGAGATCCACAGAAGGTTTGAGGAAGGAGAGGGCTTGGAAGGTGATGAGCTGGAGGCAGGGGCAGGGGCGCTGGGGGTGGACCCAGATGCCAACACAGGCTGTGGCCGCTGCTGGCTGGGGAAGCAAGTGGGAGCTGGAGCCACAGCCATCGGCAGCTGCCCGGCGGCAGCCTGGGGCACGGTGGTCTGCCCTCTGCTCTTCCGCCAGCAAGAAGGCTGAGCCAAGGAGGCCCCAGGGCTGCCCGGTCCAGCTCCCAGGACAGCAAGGCCCGTGGAGGCAGCTCAGGCCTAGGGCCAGCACTGCCTGGGCTCAGCACCCCGTCTGAACCTCAGTCTCTTCATCTATGAAATGGGTGTCCTTGCTGGGAGGATTAGATGCAGCACCACGTGTTGGGCACCTGGGTTTACACAGGGCCTGCCTGCCTGCCCTGTTGGAGAAGAGTGACCCTCTGAGGCCCTGCAGCTCTTAGGAGGGACAAAGGGGAGACTGAGCGGTGTCCTCTTGAGGGGCCGCAGGCTCTGGAAGGAAGACCCAGCCTCCCAGGCCTTGTCTCCAAGAGCCACAGGGGGCTTGGGCTGGAGCTGGGGAGAGGGTCTGCAAAGCGTTTTCTCCCCCGCTTCCTTTTCTTTCTTTCTTTTCTCATTACCAAAGCAATACATGCTTCTTACAGAAAAGTGGGAAAATGTGCATATGCCAAGGGAAGGGAATTTAAAACGCCCGCTCCATCCACCCAGAGAGAACACTTTAGCCCATGTCACTGCAGCGAGCCTGTCCTAGGTGTCTCTACCGACACAGAACACAGAGAGAGAGGCGTGAGAGAGTCCATGTCACTTTTTTGTCGCTGTTTTCCATTTTTTAAAGCTCCTAGTATATATATATATATATATATATATACACATATATATATAATTTCTTTTTTTAACAGCTTGAGATAGAATTCACATACCATACATTCACCTATTTAACGTATACAATTTGAGGTTTTCGTATATTACATTTTTAATTATTTAAAAATTGTGGTAAATATATATAACATGAAATTTGCCATCTTAGCCATTTTCAAATGTGTAATTCGATTACACATTAATTACATTCACACTGTTGTGCAACTATGGCCACTTCCATTTCTGAAACGTTTTTATCACCTCAAATAGAAACTCTGTACCTATGAAGCAATAATGCTCTGTTTTCTCCCCTCCCCTGTCCCTTGATAACATCTAATCTGTTTCCTGGCTCTATGAACTTGCCTGTCCTCGGGACCCCATATATGTGGGATCAGACAGTCTTTGTCCTTTGGTGTCCGGCTTATTTCACTTAGCATAACGTTTGTGACGTTCATCCACCACATTGTAGCGGTATCAGTATTTTATCCCTTTTTGTGGTTGAATAATATTCCATAATAAAGACACGCCACATTTTGTTCACCCATTCATCCATTATTGGACATGTGGGTTGCTTCCGCTTTAGACTGTTGCGAATAGCGCTGCTGCGCACGCTGCAAACACCTGTCGGAGTCCCTGCTTTCAGTTCCTGTGGGTGTACAGGGAGCACATTGTTTTGTGACCACTTCTTCTCGCGGATGCACTATCAACAGTTTCCACATCAGGAGATGTACTGTTGCAATTAGCATTTTAAGGCAGGCTTCGTACTCTGCTGCTGGTGTGGCTGTAACAGTTTACTTAACACACTGTGTACACTGAGATTCCTTAACGTTTTCCATGTAAGTAAACCCTTATACTATGTTTTAAAAATTATTTTAAAACCACACATGTAATACATGAGTGCAGTCTACTTGTGAAAAATTTAAACGTTACAGCTAAGATTAAAGCTCTCTTGACCACCCCCCAGACCCCGGACCGGCCCCGCCCCACACCAAATAAGTCCTAGCGTGTCGTTACGCACCTGGTGAGCATCGTGGGGCCTTCATCTATGCATTTAGACACATATATACAGCAGACCTCTGCAAAATACGTGGGATCATATGACTTTCTGTGTAAGGGTCGTTTTTCGGGTTTTCATGGCCATATGATTTTGCTAATACCAATGGTGTTATACTGAATGCGTGTTTTGGTTTTGTCGCTCAGCAGTACGTCTGAACTTGCACTTTTAATCTTTTCTAATCAGGGTAGATTCCTGCCAGGGGAATGGCTGGGTAAAGGGCATGCTGAGCCTGTTCTGAAGCCTCAGGCCAGCCCTGTCGAGCCCCGGAGGTGGGTTGTTTCTGCCAACTTGGTTAGTGGCAGCCAGCTGCACCACCCGCACTCTTGGGGCACCTCGGCCAGGCACCTCGCCAATGTGTGCACGCCCAGGGCCTGGGCTGGGGCATGATCTCCAGGGTGGAAAACACTTCCTTGGTTCAGGTGCTGGATCTTGGATTTGTGTTGGGGAGGGGCCTCCGAAGCTGAGGATTGAGTTCATCCTAGCCTCGGTTTTTGGAACATGGTCAGTACTGACCACATAAGACACTTTTTTAAATTTGACATCCAATTTAAGCTTTATCCCTCTTCCCCTAGTTGTCCTCCAGCCTGTCCAGTGGCACCCCTGTCCCCAGCCTCTGGCAAAGGACCCCACATCCTTCTGTGGAGAATACTCAGTGGATGAGGCCAGTCTGACAGCCTGTTGGGGCGAGCCCCAGTTCTAGTGGCTGCTCTGTGACCTTGCCTGGTGGCTGTCAGTCTCCGGGCCTCCCAAGGACACTGATGGAGCTCTGCTTGGCAGGGCCACTCATGGGCTTCCCTGGCTGTGCTATGCACCAGCCCCTGGGGCCAAGGCAGGCTAACTTGGGCTCCAAAGTGAGTGGTCCGTCCAGATCGGAGTCCTCCCCCATTCCTTCCATCCCCAGCCCAGGGACACGGGCCCTGCCTCTACCCTGGGCCTCCCACCCCCACCCCAGAAGTACCTTCTGCGGCTTCTGAGGGGATGTGCTGCAGGGCTGTTTTGGAGGCCCCGGCACACCCTCGTTCCCAAGTCAACACCTTCTGCCCCGAGGGAGGCAGCCTTTGTGTCAACAGGCAGCCAGGAGGTGTGAAGGCAGCCCCAGTGGCTGGGCTGGCCCTCTCTGCTGCGCTGGTAACGAGAATACCACACGCCGGCAGCCTCCCTGCCTGCTGGCCTCCCTCCCACGTTCCCACAGCCTGGCCAACCGCAGGGCCCAGAAAGGACCAAGGGGAGAAGGGAAAGGAGACCTGCGGGTCAGAGGCCAGGCCTTCACCTGGCTCCAGGTCCGTGGGCCTGCTCCCAGGGGCCCTGCACTGCTGTCCAGGGAGAAAGTGCGTGTGGAGGGCTCCCGGGAGCAGGGCTGTGGGCGGCCGGGTGCCTGTGGGAACCCGCGTGAAGCCACCGAGGGAGGCTGGCCCGGGCACACTGCCCTCCCTGGCCCCCAGCAGCACCAGAGCTGAGTGAGCACACTGGGGCCAACCCGGGCCTCCGCCCGCCCCGCCTGACTGGTGGTTGGGGGCAAAGTCCTGCGAAGTCCATAGGGGGCAGTGGGATGGAGGCCTCAGTTTCCTCACTTGTCTAATAGGAACGTTGCCGTGGGCATTGTGGGCCTCACAGCACCAAGCTGACCCGGGCCACACAGGTAAGCCCAGGCCAGGGTAACAGTGGCCTTGCGGTTCCAGCCCTGAGGGTAGGCCCAGCTGAGCCACCGTTGGGCAGGAGGAAGCAGGGGTGGGGTGGTAAGAGCCTGCAGCACCCGGGAGGCCTCACTCTGCACTCCCCCAAGCCAGGATGCTGAAGGGTCCCCTGTGCTCTCTCCCCCCGAGCCTGCCCAGTGCTGAGGCAGCAGCTCCTGTCCCCCTCCGTTCTGGCCTCAGTGGTCATCAGGTCCAGCTGCCTTGCTGTGCGGAGCTTGGCAGAGGTGCAGCAGCCATCCACTCCAGCTCCTGCACCGGCCTAATGTGCAGTCGTCCGGCCCCTTCTTGATTACCTCTGGGAACAGGCCACTCCCTCCCTCAAAGACAGTTCCTCCGACATTAGAAAGTTCTTCAGACACTCCCTGGAATATTTCCCTAGGTCCAGGCCTCTGGAGACAACTATCACACCCGTGCATTTTTTCTTTTTGGACTAAACACCTTCAAATCCTTCAGCTATTTCTCTGGTGACCTGGCTTCAAGCCCCCTCACCAACCTCCCTCCCCTGAGCTTGGGTTCGTCCCCATTGATAATAAACTGGGGCCCCAGGTTTCACCACTTACTCCAGGTATGGCCCACCCTGCCTAGGGAATAAGGAACCGTCACCTCCTCCATTGAAGACGCCCCCTCCCCAGCTTCTTGTGAATTTGAATGCAGCTAGGATCACGTTTGCTTTTCATGCTCTTGACACCCGGAAGGCAACGAGCACTGGGCGCTTCCCCCATGTGCGGCCGTTTGTGCAATGTCTCCCAACCCTGAACTCAGAGCAAAGGCACATAGAGCTCTGTTGATTCCATCTTAGTAGGTCTGATGGGCTGTTCCAGGCTGTCAGGGTCTCTTTAGATCCCCCTGGCTGTTACCCAATTCACTTCCTGGGTGTGGGACTTATCCCAAACTGGATCAGTTCGTATCTTCATACAAGATCACAACACTGCCCGTGACAGGGCTGGGAACACAGCCTGTGGCACATCACTAGAGACCTGCCCCCAGGTGAGCATCCGTCCACTCATCTTTGGGAACACTGACTCTAGTGTGAATTCACCTACCTGAACGGTCATCCAGCTCACATGGTCCCACTTGTAGACAAGGAAGCCCTAGGTGCTTCCTTAGTATGTGGACAGGAATTGTGTTTCCTTGCTCATAGCAATACCTAAAATGACACCTTAAGGTGGTGATTCATTTTCTCTCACATTAAAAAAATTCAGGGGTGGAAAGCCCAGAGCCAGTATGACACATCCATGTTGCCACCAATGCTTTCTTTTTCTGTGCCACCATCCTTAGTGTGTGATTTCTGTCCTTGAGATTGCCTCAGGGTCACAATGAGGTTGCTGAAGCTCCAGCCATGATGTTTTCCAGGTAGGAAGAAAACATAAAGGGGTAGAGACACAGGAGTGTACCTTTCAGCTTTAAAGAGCTCTCCCAGAAGCCCCAACCAATGGCTTCTACTAATATCTCATGGCCATTGTATCTTCATGAGAAGCTGGGAAATGTAGTTTTTCAGCAGGGCATATCACCACCCACAACAATATAAGGCCCTGTTATTAAGAAAAAGGCGAATAGATGCTGTGTGGGCAACTAGCAGTGTCTGCCACACTCGGGAAATCTGCACACATTCTACTGACCACGTTTCCCTGATCCAGCCACCACCTCCTCCTATCACAGAGAGAAGGTCAATCAGGTGCTACTTGCACGCTGAGGCCCAGAATTTAACTGCCTCACCCAACAGCACACGACCACAGCCCCTCCTTTTAACAGGTGAGTCAAATGCGGGCCTGCAGGGCAGGACCCAGACCCAGTTGCTCTCCCAGCACCGGGGCAGGTCTCAGCACAGAGTAGATACCTGGCTCCACGCCCATCCAAAGGGGAGTGCGTGAGGGTCCCAGGGCTGTGGGCAAGCTGGACAGGCAGCCCGGCCAGGACGCAGCCCGCCAGGACAGGCTGGTTCTGCGTCTCCATTTCTGGCCTTGCTCCAGCGCCAGCTCAGGCGCCCGAGTTCTCCCACTGCTTCTCTGGTCCCCCTGCCACAGGACGGAGCTGGAGTGCCCTGCTGAGGATGACCCCACGCTGGGCCCACAGAGGAGAAAGGCTGCGGATGGGGGCGGGGGGCAGGGCGAGATGCCGAGGCCTGGTGCCAGGCTGCGTCCCAGGAAAGGAAGGAGAAAGGCGGATGGTATCGTGCCCTTCCTCACCATCCAGCATGCTCCTTACTACTTCATTCTGCTGCCCCTCGACTTACCAAAAGCGTAACACTGGCTCTGTGCCAAGTACTGTAACATGCATTATCCTCTTTTATGCCAGCAATGACCCTGGAGATCAGAATCCCCTTTATAGATGAGAAAACTGAGGTCGAATAAGTTGCCCAGGTTCTCACGGCCGGTAAGGGGGAGAGCTGGGGCTCTGAACCAGGCCAGTCTGACTCCACAGCCTCCCAGCCACGAGGCTGCACTGCGCCCCTGTGCTGAGTGGAGGCCCACTGGGGGTCCCCTTCGGCTTCCCTCCGGGTGAGTGAGGCTGGCAGACAGTGCGCCCTGTGCTTCCAGAGCCTGGCCGAGGGGCCCAGTGAAGAGCCAAGGACCCCGGCACACCAGGCCCAAGGCCCCGCGCTCCAGAACTTACACTCGGAGATTCAGCAGTTAGTCCCGGCCTGGGCCCCGCGGCTAGCCCAGACCCAGGTAGGAGGCCAGGCCACCCCGCAGGAAAGCACAGTCGGCATTTACCAAGCGCAGGGCTCTGTGCCTCCTCCCCAAATCGCTTCCCGGGAAATCCCTCCAGGCTGGCTCTAGGGGACTAATTCTGTATATTCGGAACCTTCCTGGAGACCACAAGGCGTATCCAGCCGACCCTGCACAAGACGGCACCGTGTGGCAGAAACTAAACACACACTGAAAGTGCACACGATGGAACGTCACACAGCAGCTAAAAGGCGTGAGTCAGAAACGCCGATAGAAACGGTGCAGTAATCTGCCCTTTCAGAACCTGGATCAAGGCGGATCTACGAAACCCGGTGACTTGTCTACAGCTGTCAAGTACGTGTGTAAGTTCCTGGTTAGACAGTGTGTAAGAGCCTTACAGTGTCGTGCGGCCTCGGGTGAATAAATGATGGATTTAAACTGCATTTGCCATGATTTCAACCTAAAAAGTGGAGGACTGAATGTTTTGTAAGTCCCATCTTATTTCCCCTTAGGAAATAGTTTCATTTTGTTTTGTTTTACCTCAGTTTAAACCCTTTTAAGCCGAAATGTTGCATACTTAACTGCTTCTTTCCAGAGAAAGCCTGTTTGAAATTGATTCCATGTTCTTTTCACATTATGGACAAATTAAAAATTTCTCCTCTTTATTCGTAGAAGCTAGAATAAACAACAGTTGCCTTGACGAATGTTATTCAACATCAATTATTACTTCATCATAAACTTAAAGCGGTAACTTGGTATATTTTCTCCAATATATGTACATGTGTGTGTGTATATATATATATATATTTTTTTTTTTTTTTTTTTTTTGAGACAGAGTCTCACTCTGTTGCCTGGGCTAGAATGCCGTGGCATCATCCTAGCTCACAGCAACCTCAAACTCCTGGGATCAAGCGATCCTCCTACCTCAGCCTCCCGAGTAGCTGGGACTACAGGCATGCGCCACCATGGCCGGCTAATTTTTTCTATATATTTTCAGTTGTCCAGCTAATTTCTTTCTATTTTTTTAGTAGAGACGGGGTCTCGCTCTTGCTCAGGCTGGTTTCGAACTCCTGAGCTCAAACGGTCCACCCGCTGCCTCCGCCTCCCAGAGTGCTAGGATTACAGGTGTGAGCCACCGCGCCTGGCCTATTTTCTCCAATATATTTTAAAATAAGTTCTGAGAAGGAAAAAGTGATTTGTAATTTTATCATTGTAAGTTTATCTGTACCTCTTGCCATTTTACTTTTTCCCAAGTTACTTAAATGGATGAACATTTAAATCAACTATGACCAAGGCTTCGTTTTGTATATAATCCATAGTTTAAATCTGTATTCACGAGCAGTAAAAATTTGATCCATTATTTTTTTTTAAAAAAAGGATGAGTTAGCAAAATATGTCCTGACATGGAATGCTCTAAGACATGCTGTTGAATAAAAAAAAAAAAACCCAAACACAAAGTTACTGACACGTACACCATACAACGTGCATAATGCAACCTGACCGAGTACCGTGTGTCTCTTGAGGATACGCGTGTCTGTGTAAAGCACCGCTCTGGTCTGGAAGGACACACACGACCTAACAGCAGCTGTCACCTTTGGGGGGGGTGTGATGGGGGTCAAAGAGACTCAAACTTTATCTGTGATTTTTCCATTTCTCACAGTGAGATGTCATGGTTGTGTAATTTGTGTACTTAAAAGTTAATTTTTAAAAACAGCCACAAAAAAATTACAAGGCCATTTACTACTGCCTCAGGCTGCCGCAGGCTAATCTATTCTGGAACGCCACTGTTATGGTTGACCTTTGGTTACTGATTTTTACAAATTTTGTCACTCTTCTGCTCAAAAGTCCCTATGGCTCCCCATTGCCTTGGGAATACAACCCAACTCCTTAGGCTCTTGCCAGCCAGGGTGTGCACTGGCCCCACACCACCACCTTAGCACCCTGCTCCTGAAGCCCTTGGAAGGTCCCACTGCCAGGCCCTGGCTTGTGCCGTTCCCACCCAGAACGCTCTCCACGCACCTCTCTCCCTACTCATATCCTACTCGTGGTTCAAGGCCCACTTGTGACCTCTCCACCTCTGTCTCTAGAGCCCTACTGTCCCTGGCCTTCATGTGCTCTTAGCCTGTGGGCTCAGCCCTTTCCCTGATCACTCGGGACACTGATAACCTTTCAACTGTCATTGTTCCTGAGGAGTAAGAATGTTTATAAATTTTACTATCTCAATTAGCCTGCACAAAAGTCCAGTGAGCAGATACTACCATTACTATTCCTGTTGTATGAAGCAGAAGCTCAAGCTCAGACAGGTTAAGGGCCCTGCCCAAGAGCACACAGCTAGTTAGTGGTGGAACTGCTAGTTACACAATGGCCAGTTCACAGTTTATCTTTCCCAGGAGACTAAAATCTCGTGCTTGCTGCTCGTTCACCCTGATGCACCTGACATTTACTGGTTGCTAAATAAATATGAATTAAATGAATAATGCCCACAAATGCCTTAAAATGCAAGCACCTTCTTTATAAAATAACAGCAAACATTCAGCTCACTTGCCAGGCCCTTTCTAAGTGCTACAGGGATTGCCCCGCCTAGTACCAGCAACCACCCCAGGTGCATTCTGTACTGCTGTTGGTACCACAACGAGGACCTGAGGCTCAGAGGAGGTAAGTGGCTTACCCAAGGTCATACGGCCAATAGAGAGGCCAGCATGGGGGCCACCTTCACCCGTTTCCGGCACCCACTGCAGCCCATTCCTATTGTGCATGCTGCTCAGGGATAAAAACAGACCGTGGGCAGTGAGATGACTCTCTCAGTGTCATTCAGCAAATCAACTGTGGGTTCTGGAGACCCCAGAAGGGCCCACCCGTGCGCCCCATTCTCAGTCACTGAGGGCAGGCTCCCCAGGCTTGTCTTCGTGCCTACCCAACATATCAGTAGGCACTCCGTAGAAGTCATTGGGCACAGACCCCTGGAAGACGGTGACGGGAGAGGCAGCCACTCCTCATGGAGGCCATGAGGCACCGAGGGACAGCCCGGCCGCCCGCGGACCATGGCACTACCCGCCACTGTGGCGCTCCTGGGCACTCACCGTGCTCAGTGGACGGGGCGGGGGCGAGGGTGGGAGCACGGTGAGAAGCTTAGCAGCTCCATCCAGATGCGAATTGTCCCTCCCACACTTCCCGGGCTGCAGGGGCCTCCATTAGAGCCCCCGGAGGAGTCAGAATCCACACCTCCGCAAATGGGCCGCTTTCCCAGGGCCCCCCTGCCCAGACCTTCCCCAGGCTCTGTGGGTTTTGACACCTCTCTGTAACCTGGCAGGGGGGCCACCTCGCACCTTTGGTCCAGATAAAAGCTCAGGCCTGGAGGTGACCAACCCAGCCTCCCACAGCCTGCAGCCTGGGCCATGGCTCAGTCGCCTCCGCAGAGCCTCCTTAGCCACGACCACTGGATCTTCTCCCAGGGCTGGGGCTGGGCCGGCCACTCGGACTCCACGTCCCCGGCCTCCTCCTCGGACTCGTCGGGTTCGTGCCCCTATGACCGCTCCCGCGGCCTCTCGCAGCCCGCGCCCGCCGCCTGCAGCTCCAGCGTCCCGGAGGCCACTCCGACGGCACCCCGACGTGCTCGTACCTGGCCGGCTGGCGGGCAGCGGCAGAGCGCCAGCGAGCGCGAGAAGCTGCGCATGCGCACGCTCGCCCGCGCCCTGCACGAGCTGCGCCGCTTTCTGCCACCGTCCGTGGCGCCCGCCGGCCAGAGCCTCACCAAGATCGAGACGCTGCGCCTGGCCATCCGCTACATCGGCCACCTG
>CAUYSK010109194.1:0-20956 GCA_963575035.1 Avahi laniger | reverse complement strand
GTGGCGGCGGGGGCGCGCCCGCTCCCCGCCGCCCCCGCGCGCGGCCGCCGCCGCCCGGCCCGCCTCCTCTGTTTTTGTTTTGGTGGAGCCCGCGTGCAGCTGGCGCGTGTCGAGTCACGTGCCGTGGGCGGGCGGGGGCCGGGGCGCGGGAGGCGAGGGCGCGGCGCCCGCGGGGGCTGCGGGGGAGAGGGCGAGGGGGCGTGTGTCCCGACGAGCCGGGCCGCGCGGGTGCCGGGCACTGGCTTGTGGGATTGGTCGGAGTTGATCCTCGGTGAGCAGCGCTAGGTTCATCGTCCCAGCGTCTACGCGAGCCTCGTCCTCCGGGCTGGAGGGCCTGTCTGCGCTGATTTGCTCAGAACTTCGACGGATCTTACAGGTGATGTGTGTATCACTATGGACGTATGGAGACCTATATGTGGACCTATATCTGGCAGCACGTTATAATCAACTGTAGAAGTTTGAAAAGAATTCCGATTCCTGGCCCCGGTCGAGACCAATTGAACCCAAATCCAAATAGGACCTAGACATAGTATATTTTGAAAAACCCTCCTAAGTGATTCTGATGCACAGGGAGGAGTGAGAACTTACAGGGGTAACCAGCTTGATGGAATAGTTGTGAACTCATGTTTAGAGATGAAGTTAAACTAGCTAACTCTTACTGGTCTGTCACTAGATGGGGTCACTGTGTGTCAGGCACTGTGGCTATGCAGACGTGGATGTACTCCGTAAATGCTGTTATCCCCATTTTACATTTGGGGGAACTGAAACTCAGGAGATGAAGGGAGAGTTGATCCGGGAGGACTACCCTGACTAGTATCCAGGGAGGCCGATTCCAGAGCCCCAACTTTCAATTATTACGTGTGCTGTGTTGAAAACGTACCTTTACCTAGGGGCCACACGTCTGTGTGAATAGGAGTAGTAATATGTTTGCCAAGGGCCAGCGAGTTTATGAACGTGTATTTTGTCTGGAAAGTTTTGCTCGTGTTAAAGGAAGGAAAATCTTCTGGTGAGTTCTTTAAAGCCTTGTAGGCCATCTTTTCAATAAGTTTATTGTGGAGAGAGGAAAGACAGGATTCCAGTAAATTAAAGAGAACAGGTTTCCTGGAGGATTTTTATTTTGTTTTTGTTTTGAGACTTGAACATACTTGTGAAATGAAGGGAAGGGTCTCCAGAAGAAGCAGATACTTCCCAAGGATTTACCCGAGCTGCCTCGGAAGTCCTTTATGTTACTGGACACAATACGGGTATGGTGGCCACAAACTGGACGTACCCAGAAGTACCATGCAGTATACAGAGTAGCAGAATTGCCATGGAAATTTTGGAGGACGAAAACAACTCTGGTCTGGAGTATAGGAACTTTGCTTTTAAATCTCCCTTCTCTTGATTTGTTTCATTAGTCTCCTGATCATATAAACTCGGTGAGAACATTTAGATGTGAGGGTAACCTGTTTGTTTGGAAAACATGTTCATTGATGTCTTAAAGTTATTCCAACTGAAATAGTAGACAGACGTTTCTTTTTGAAAACAAAGGATTGCAATTACAATGTTTTTGTGACTACTAGGTACTATTCAATGATACTATGTCATAAAGAACTTCCTGCTAATGATTGCTTTCAGATATTGTTAGCTGTATGGCAAACACGTGGGTATATTTATGAAGTTTTAGGGATTGGTTTTCACATTACTTGGCGTTTTGGTGAGAGAAGTTTATAGACACACATAGGCCAACCTGTCATAAAACGTTTCTGTGATCAGGTGTGGAAATAACTGTGTAGCCCCACCTTCCTCCTTCCATTGTCCACCCCCATCCCTGCTACCACCAAAGGCATGTTCTCCTGCATTGCCACCCTCGCCGGAGTTCCTTTGCACAATTCTGCGTAGTTTGCTATTCTGCTTCTTGGGTACCTCCTTCAGGAAATTGTCTCTGCTTTCTCCTCAGAAACCATTTAAAAATACCCTCCCTGTGTCATCTGTATGTCTTATGCATACTTGTCTTATTGCATTTATCATAGCACGTATCATATTGTATTTATTAAATGTTGGACACCCCTACTAAATTGGGCTCTTCAAAAGTGGGAATGGTGATTTATTATTTTTTTAATCTGTGTATCACTGGCACACAGTAAGCACTTGAGATTATTGCGTTGGTCCCATTTACTTCCCTTTGAGTTGCATTATCTGTGTTGGTGTTGCCTGTATCACCCATCTTCATTTGGAACTGTCCTCACCACCTCCTCTGCTGTTAGCTACTAGGCTAAAAGCACAGCTTAAAAGTACTCCAAGACACAACTTACACAGAAAATACAGGATACTACTAATATATCCTTGTAAAAGGGGTAGGAAAGCCGGGGCATAATACAATCAGTTTTTCGCTTATTTCTCAGTTTCATCCTTCACTGGCCAATTGGACGATGTGAATTTTCTTGGTTACTAATATTCACTGGGAGAATGTTCAACGTGTTGTCACTTTTCAGCTTATTCGGGAAGGAAAAACTGTCACTACATTACCAATGGACGTGCTTTTATGTGCCACAGCTTAGCACAGATGCTTTATTCCATTTCATTACACTCTAATTTTCAGATTCAGTATTACAGAGGTGTTTGTAGAACAGCACTGTCCTGTAGAGCTTCCTGAGATGATAGAACTGATTTATAAAGCTGTGCTCTCCAGTATGGTAGCCACTAGCCACTTTTTAGCACTTTGAATATGGCCAGTGTGACTGAGGAACTGAATTTCTAATTGACTTAAAGGTAAATAGCCACTAGTGACTACTGTATTGGACAGCACACACAGGATTTGATTATGTTTCAATCTAATATTTGACAGGTCAACGTTTAAGCTAAGGCATTCAGCCTTTAAAAGAAAAATCTTGAGTCATCTAGGGCTTAACACTGTGCTTCCCATTTGCAGGTTATAAGGTGCTTACTGGGTGATATTTTTGACCTCTGCGAGGTCTTCATATTATAGAGCATTTGTTTGTGTGTTCTGTGAGCTTTTCACATAGTTCACGTGTTCTCCCTTTTTCAGGAGCAGAGTGGAGTGATGATGGGTAATTAAGATTACGGCTAATTCTTTAGAAATGGATGTGAGCCTTTGGCATATAAACTAATTGAAAGTCCCATAAGTTTAATCAATACTTTCCTAAGAAGTATTGTGAGGGGCTGGGACTGTTCGTTTTGCTGGCTGTTGTATCTCCAATGTCTAGTATAGTGCTTGACACCTAAGTTTCTGTTCCGAGAAACAGTGGTCATAAATAGTGGTTGAATAAACGAATGTTTAAATAATTTAAGCTCTCTCGTTTAGCTTCCGAGGGTAAAAGACACTTGTGGGGCTGAAGAGAAGTAACCGGTAACTATTCTGACTTTGCAGTTTTTGCCAGGATGCAGTCTCTCCAGGGGCATTATTGTTAACTCAGTGACTTTGATTTCTTTCCTGTAAGATCCGTAGCAGGATTGTTATACTTACTTGATGACAGGTTGAAAAATAAAGTCACAAGAAGATCTGGTGCTCAGGTCATACAGATGAGTTGGAAGTATAAATCAAATTGAAGGAGTTGTTTCTATTGCTTTGTGTATTCGTCTGTGATATTTCCTCCGAGGAAATAAAATCATGCACTGAACTACATTAGTTAGAAAATTTGGTTTGTAAAATCAAGGTGATCGTATATGTTAATGGAGTCTGAAAAAAGGACTGAAAATATTATCTTTATGGCATGACATTGGCAAAACAACTTCAATATGAGAAACAGGAATGGAAACATTTCTTTAGCCTTTAAATCTCAGTCTGTGGTAATCTTAGCACCCAAGTTACAAACTTCTCAAAGAGGATATTTAAAATGTAAATAGAAACAGATGTTTAATTGTGTAGATAACCACTACTAGACCTTGAAATAGTTATATAAAAAGGTATGAGACACATCAAATATCTGTTTAGAATAAGTGTCCTAAGGCCAAAGATAGTAGATTTTATTTCATGTGGTAGATTCTTTTATTGGGGGGGTTGATGATGCAGCTGGATATGTGGTTTAGTTCTTTTACAAGATGATATGCAGTCTGCTATCTATACCGTACGTCAGCCTTAACCTACTTTGTGTTACGTGTGGCTGGATTTTAGGCTTGTCTTCAAGCACAACAGCTTGTTCATAGGATAAATGCTGTCTTTCTGTCATTCTACCACTACATGTTACACACATGAAAACTAATCTTATTATAGAGAAGTAAAACACAATTGGAAATACAAACCTGTTATCTAAAAAACAAAGTCATTGAATACATTTCAAGATAAAATGTGAAGTCTTGGGGGGACCTTTTCTTTTAAGCAATTCAAGTCTGTTAGTCCTTTTCTGACACCTTTGGTGTGAACCTTTTGGGTGGGGCAAAAAATAAAATAAGTAAACAAAACTCCCAAACTGAAAACAATCAACCATATATTCCATCAACTCCTGCTGTTGCCCTTGAAACCAAACCAAAACAAAACCGTAACAAGGCAAAACCCACCACTGCTAATAGCAACGTAAGTTAAACCCGACCAACCAACCAACCAACCAACCAAAAAAAAACTGTGAGATTTGAGTTGCTACTTTGTGGAGAGGTCAATCATGTGAAGTCTTTCTTTAGGTATTAAATGTAAATTAACTGTAAAAAATTATACCTGGTTGTGTATGGTAATGAGTAATGGTATTAGAATTAATGTCTCAGAAGATCAAGATGTATTTTTGCCTTGTGTTCAGGTATACCGTTTAAGAATCATTTTGAAGATTACTGAGAATTGTCTATGGTGACCATAGTCACTCACTTGATACAAGAATTTAAGGAAGTTACTGGATTCATTTCTTTCTCATCAATGGAGTGATTGGATTTGGGTCTGTGGTTCTCAAACTGTAGTGTGCATCAGAATCACGGAGGGCTTGTTAGAACACACATTGCTGGGCCTTACCCCAGTTTCTGACTCAGTAGGTCTAGGGTGGACCCAATAATGTGCTTTTCTTACCAGTTTCCAGGTAATGCTGATATTGCTGAAGAGGGCCACACTTTGAGAATAATTGAATTAGACTGTCTCTTCTAAAGCACTATGATTCTTTGCCTGTTTTTCCCCTTTTTCACATTGCAGCAGCTATAATTGCTTGATTTCTCCAACATGACGTCATTAAAAAATTGCTGTATGCAAACTGAGTTTTAAAAGTTTAAAATGGATTAAATTCATTTTGTTTTGAGAGTTTCTTGAGGATTCCATATATTTTCCAAAAACCTTTGGGTCTGTTAAAACTCAGATTGAGTATTCTTACTTAACTAGAGTTAACTCCAGCTATTAGTAAAATAATATTGAAATATTTCTGTTATTATTAAATGAGAAAACTGTTTGCTATTCCTTAAACGTAAATGTTATATTAAATCTAGCCAAGTGCCTTTAGCCGTTTATATCTATATCTATCTATATCTGTGTATATATCACACACAGACACACACATATATATAAAAATAAGAGACAGGAGTCTCAATAGGTAGCCTAGGTTGGCCTTGAACTCTTGGGCTCAAGTGATCCTACCATGCCTGGGACTATAAGCATATGCCATCTCACCCGGTCTTTTAGCCTTTTAATATACAGCTACATAGTGTAATATAGCATATAATTTAATTGTGGCCTCAGTAAATAAAATGATCTTTCTGAGACATAGTTTTTTTCCTAGACAAAACTGCATGGATTTGGGTCCATAGCAGACGGTGATAGCGTTAGCTTGTCCGTCCTCTGAAGGTAGCGGTCTCATGGCAGGTGATGCCCATTAGAGGGATTATGGGTAAGTCAGGGCACAGTCATCGCCTATTTTGAGGACCTTGGGGAACAGTGGTGGCTCTGCAGTTTCTGAATGAGGGAACTCTGGCTGGAATCTGGTAGGAATGGGGTGGGGATACTAGGAGATTTAAAGCAGCCCTTGCTGCTTGCTAGCGTAGTAAGCACACCACTCTTACTTTAAGGTGTATGTTTATTGGGGCCCGTGGCGGGGAGGGGTCTTGGGGAGGCATTGGCAGCCATTCTAAGGCATTCTAAGAGGGCAGGTGGTGCTCTGGAAGCAGTCCAGTTTAAACCTCATTTCCCGGGGCCCGGAGTCTGAGGGACTCAACGTCTGAGGTGAGTTGAAGTGAAGTTTGACAATATATTCTAATGTGAATGAATTTATTGGAGAGGAAAGAAAAGTAAGACTTTGGGGGAAAAGATATATGGGCATATAATTTTATCTGAAAGCAGGGAAATAAAACAAGAAACAGGTGAGTGGGGAATGGGAGGATAAAAATGAGAAGTTCTAAGTTTTTCAATGTCTTGAAACTTTCTAAAGATACATTAACTTGTCATATTAACCAGTTAACAGCACAGGCTTCTTTGGTAGAAAATCATAAATTAATGAGGTTTCCTTTTCATTTCTGGTGAATACTTCACAATATCACCAGATACTATTATTTGACATATCAAATGCTATTCCGAAGTTATGCCCAGAATTCATGCAGTGCTTACATTTTTAGTTTGTTTTATGATCGTTAACCTGTTTAAATCAAGTTTCTGGAAGGCACACCTGATGCTTACGACGCCATGCTTTATGGGTTAGGAAACAAGTCATTTGTGCAGCTCAGGACACAAAGCTGGGCTGAGGCCGTGAGAAATCCCTGCTTTTCACATCTACTGATTTTAATTTTAGCTTGAAATTCTGTATTTTCTAACTGCTTTTTCGAAATGGTTGGACCTTAAAAATCTTAGAGTTGATTTAGCATCCGTATAATTGATTTTCGACTGTATTTCATGGGCATGATCCTAGATTTTGATCTACTCTTTATTTCTTTGAAAAGAACGACATGTCATTTGCTACCCAGATCCACACTCATTTCTTGACTCAAATACATGTCTGTGACATAATCTTTGTAACTAAATCTGTAAGACTGTCTTGAATTCTTCAGACTTGACAGTTTGAGGCCGGGGCTGGCAGTCTGTGTGACAGGAGTGCTGGGGACCACCCATGAGCCAGTCGTCAGGGGCTGCTGTGTGCTCCCCTCCCCCAACCTGTCCTGGGCTGTATCCCTCCCCCCTTCCTCAAAACCTTTAAAAAGGCTTCTGTGCTTTAGAGAATTAAGATGTTAAAGACGCTTAGTATTTTTTCTAGTATTTAATAAGAGGAGCACTTAAGTGGCAATGTCTGTGTTTGCCTTCTCACATCTCTTCAGGTTCCTTTCCTCAGTCTCTCACAGCTGGGCATCGCTTCCCATGTTGACTTCTGGATGGCCAAAGCCCCCATATGGATTTCCTCCACATTTCCCTCTTCTTCTTTTCCCTGTCAGATGTCCTCTTTTATTCATTTGTTCATTCATTCATTTATTTGAGACAGAGTCTCACTCTGTCACCCAGGCTAGAGAGTAGTGTCATCATCACAGGTCACTGCAACCTTAAACTACTGGGCTCCAGCAATCCTCCTGACTCAGCCTCCTGAGAAGCTGGGACTACAGGTGCACACCACCATGCCTGACTAATTTTTTCTATTTTTTGTAGAGACAGGGTCTCACTCTTGCTCAGCCTGGTCTTGAACTCCTGAGCTCAAGCAGTCCTCCCACATTGCCTTGGCCTCCCAGAGTGCTAGGATTATAGGCATGAGCCACGGCACCCCAACAGAAGTTCTCTTTCTGTGCTGTGGCTGATTTTACTTAGTTTGGTGGAGAGTACTGAGGTAGAATAGTATTGGATACTGTGTTGTATGCTTTGCAGTATTTCCACTGGATTCTGGTTCCAACTAGCTATGGAACTCCGGGAGAGTGTGTCTCTGTGCTCATCTGTAAATTGGGGGGTTGGATGGGGAGAGGTCTTGTTGGCCCTAAAATGCTGTAATTGAGCTTATTCATACAGTGATATGGTTGTAGACCCTCCCGGGAGAACTTCAGCATTTTGAAAGATACCTGTTAATCGAGACTGGTCTCAGTGTTTGGAGTGATGCTTTTCAGTCCCTGGGTGAGAAGTTCTAGGACTCCTTAAATTAGACTGCTTGCAGTGTGGCTGGCCCTCTTTCTGCTTCAGGAGTTAGGGATGGGTCTCCACGGCACCCTTCTCTGTATTGTGCTATGTACATGAGAAGACCTGAAAATTGAGCCTGAACATCCCAGTTTGGAAAGGCTGACGTAGGTGTGGAAGATCTGCTTTTCATCTCCGTGAAGGAGGCAGTGGGCTTCTAAAGACATCCAGTGATGGTATAAATATCAGTAAGGGAGTTTCTGGGAGCCTGCTTAATGCTTCTATTAATTCTTACATAACTCATTAAAAAAATGCAACCCCAGATCTTTCTCTTGTGAAGTCGTGCATGGCCTGTGACCTTGAGTGCTTGTGTCCTATTTCTAGGGGAATTTTTGTTAGCACTGAATCTTCTGTTATGCTCACAACTACACCAAGCTACTTATCTGTCCATTGTCAAGGCCACTGATAATTGTTTTGCTTTCTGCTTTTACATTGACGTATCATGCATTCATTGCACATATTGTTTATTTTTTAAAAATCTGTGGTTATCTTGTTTCTTTATGTTTCCAGAGAGATTAATTGCTGCTATGCTAAAAACACTTATTTAGTCCTCTTTGTCCGTAGTATCTCTCATATTTCTTTAGCATTTCCTATATTTTAGCTTTTCAAAATTTTATAATACTTGCTTTTTATGGGTTCTGTTCAAAAATAATTTGTGATGACTCTTCAATTTTTAGCATTTATTGCCTGAAAATGCAGGTATTTGATAGCAAGTGAAAAGAGATTTTTTAAAAATGTCATTCATAACCTTTCTTTGGATTTTATTTTTGAAATTTTTGGTTTATTTTATGCCTTTCAGTTTGTGAAAAGTTATTGTGCTTATGTGTTCATACACTTCTCCTGTTTTCATGGAAAAATATCAAAATCCCCCTTCTACTTTTAAGGAGTTCTAAATTAAGATTCTTTCTGCTACTAATTTAATTTTTCTGACAAAGGAACATAGGGGTTTTCTCTTTGCCATATATCTTTGTTACTATCCAGGGTGCAATTTATAGCAAGGACTTTCTTTATAGGCTTAATGCATCCATACTCTATTTAGTCATTTCGTATCTGCAAAATATTTTCAAGATAACATGTTTTTAAAAAAATAATCATTTGGGATTTAAATAGCAAAAATGCCCAAAGGAATTGCTCTGAAATTTTAAAAATGATCATCTGTAAGAGAAATCATGCCTTGTAATAAGAGTGTTTGCTTTTGTATGTAGGACAGGTGGTGGCCTGCTGTCCTGGGCTCATTCTATGTCTAAGTGGTCCCAGCCCCTTCCCCAGAAAGGGATCCTGCATTGTGGAGGGAAACCACAGTGGCCCCGAGAATCAACTGGAATGCACGCGTTCTGACTGCATCGGTGGTTGCTTTAGGAGGGTAACAGTTGTTTTAAGACACTGCACTGTAATTGTATAAGTATACATATTACTTGCTAAAACATCTTTTTCGTTCACTGAGCTCTTTGGAGGTAAGAGCTCTGACCTCTGGCAAGATTGCTCATGAAGAACATGTCAGGTCTGAGACATACATGTAGCTTATTGTGTACTTTGTGTTCCTTTTCATGCCTGGGAATCCTCCCAATCCTGGACAGGGAGTCTCGAAGCAGGCGCAAGTAAACATGGCCCCTCTGGGTAAACTTTCAGTCCAAAACTATACAAAAGAAAACAAACAAAGCACCTTAAAGTGTCTGGAATCTATCTGAGAATTCTGTGGGATGCTGGCCCACTCTGACCCTGGAATACCAGCAAGCTAGTTTTTAGCCTTGCCTTTCCTGCTCCTTTATTGTGTTTCTTTCTTTACTCAGTTTCCTTCCTTTTGTCTTTTTGGGTTCTTTTCTGTCCCTTGTTCTTCTTCCTTTCCCTTTTGTCCTTTCCCATTCCTGATACGGATGGCCTAGTAACAGGGTCTTGCTCTGTCACCCAGGTGGCTGGGTATCTTGCTGCAGCCTCGAACTCCTGGGCTGAAGTGATCCTCGCATATCTTTCTTCTGAGTACCTGGGACTACAGACATGCACTACCATGCTGGCTAAGTTTTTTCTTTCCCTTTTTTTTTTTTGTAGAGACGGGGTCTAGTTGTGTTGTCCAGGCTGGTCTCGAACTGCTGGCCTCAAGTCATCCTCCCTCCCTCCCTCCTCAGCCTCCAGAGAGGCTGGGATTACAGGCTTGAGCCACCATACCTGGCAGCAGGCAGGGTTTGTTTTTTTTTTTCAGGCTGCCTAATGGCAGGGCAGTCCAGAGCTAAAGACAGTTTTATTCTGATATTTAAACGTTATTGTAGTCTATAAAATTTCATGCTGGTGCAAATTATTTCTGAAGAGTTTAATATGTTTATATAGCATATTCCAGGTTAAATGGGAAATATATGTGAAATATATGACTTCCCACAGTCTTTTGGATAAATATGCATTCAAACAGGTTTCAGATTGAAGTTTTAAAAGGACATACTACCAAAATTTAAGTAATAGTAATCATGTAGGTAATAATTTCTAGAATCTTTATACTTATGAAATTTTGGTAAACAAAGATATTATTTGGGTTAAAAGTCCTTTTAAATTGCTTAGAACTGTAACAGTTTGACACAAAAAAATGTGGTAGAGTCAAATTTGTGTTAAATAGCCACGATGATGCGCGCCACTGTCAAAGATCATAGTGTGTTCTAGCCGTAAGGACCGTCAGAACTAATTGAATGCAATCTTCTTGTTTGTGGATGAGACAATTTACTTCAATTTACACAGCTGGTTAGTGGCATAGTTGCCCACAGTTAGGTTTTCCATTTCCCTATCCATTGTGCTTTTTGGACAGAAAGGTAAAGTTAGGAAATTCAGACGTGAAACGGGCAGAGCAGCTTGGGAAGAGTACTGCTGAAGCTAGCTTTGACTCTAACGTCTTAGTTAGGAAATGGTGGGCCGGGTGTCTAACCTTTTTGGATTTTAATTTTTGGAGGGTTGTATTTTAAGGTCCCTCTTTGGTCTGTGACATACTCAGGTGAAAAAAAGGAAATAGATTTAGAGTCTTCCTGTTGTAGATCTGTGCAATTTCAATTTGTGTTTTATTTTAAGTAGATGTCATTCCTGTTTTTTAGTAGATAGGCTTCCTACTTTTTCTTGTCAGTGAATCAGCTTTTCCAGCACGTATTGTTGTTAGACACGTATTGTTGTTAGCCGAATGAACAGGCTAGTTGCCTCTGTATTCAAGTGTCTCTAGCATTGTCTTGATTAACTGAAATGAACGCACTTGCAGAGGCAGGTTTTCTCGAGTTTCAAACTGGCGGAAGGCTACTGTGCAGGAATATTCCACAGACACATCATTGAGAGGCACTCTTTAAAGTGGTTTATGCTTTCTTACAGTCTTAGAGAGTAATGTTATCAAATAAATAAAATTTAAGAGAATTTTGCTACTATTCTAGGGTTGCTTTATTTGGGGTTGTGGAACAAGTTTTTCCATTCTCAGTAGAATAATTTGGCATTGTTTGTGGCAGAGAGAAGACAGTTGTGTCAGTCAGGAAGGGTAGGAAAGCTGAGTTTAAAGAGGAAGATGAGATGAGTTTAAAGTGAAAAAGCTAGGGAGACTGGAGATGTTTTCTAAGAAGACTATCTCAGTGAGCTTTGAGACCTTTTCCTCCATTGCTCAGCAGTAGTTCCTATCCCTTTAATTGTTTTAGGAAAACTGCTTTCAGTGAACACTTTCTGAATACCTATTACGTGCATAGCATTGAGCTAGATGCTGTGGGAGTCACAAAAGAATTGTTGATCTAGGGCTTTTTCCTCGAGGCATTTATTCTCTAGCTGGTTTCCTAATACATAGGCCATGAAATGGGGAGGTGCAGTAAATGAGCACCCCCAAAGAATGTTCTAGGTGAGAAGGACCCAAGCAGTAGACAAAGACCCCAAGGAGCCATGACATTTGAGCAGGTTGAGGGACCAATAGTTAAGAATAGCTTAAGAGCTCATTTTAGTTTTCTTTTGCTAGAATGCAAGAGGTGTGATTGGGTTGGGTTAGGGTTTAGGCTTCGGAGTTGGGAAACAACCATCGTATTCATATGTTCTAAGATGGCAAATGAGGAGACCCCTTGGAAATACTAGAGCCTTTTTAGCCCAGTTTTTTATTTTGAAAATTTCAAAGCTTTAGAAAACTAGTGTTATGAACACCTGCATACCCTTCATCTGTATTCACCGGCTGTTAATATTTTGCCGCACTTGCCTGCATGCTCCATGTGTGTTTCGAAGCAATGTGGGGTGTATATTATTTGTATTATTTTGCCTAGCCACTTGAGTTTAAGTTGCAGGAATCATGACATTTCACCTCTGAATACTTGGTAAGGAGGACTGTCTTGTGTATACCTGCACTACAGTGATCACACCCACTAAGTTCAGCATTGGTACAATAACATGGCTTAGTATAGAAATTATTTAAATATGGGGGGAGTGTTTATTTTTCTTCTTAAAAATCAGACAGACTTGTCTGGCACCACGTATCTTGAATGAATTGGTCTGACAAGAGATTAGAGCCACAGAAACAGGTTTATACATATTTAAAGAGTCATATGTGGCCATAAAAATAGAAAGAGGAAGCTTATTGTGTTTTGATATGCTGT
Organism: Avahi laniger; assembly: GCA_963575035.1. NCBI lineage: Eukaryota > Metazoa > Chordata > Mammalia > Primates > Indriidae > Avahi > Avahi laniger. The sequence goes on along the minus strand of CAUYSK010109194.1, from coordinate 8,332 downwards.
GTTCTTGGATATAAAATCTTAAGTAAGAACAAGGCATAGAAGGATGTAAAAAAGAATTTATAAAGATTTGCAGAAATACAGATATATCATCTGTATAAGGATAAGAAATGAACTATAACATTCCATGCCTTTGAGGGAAGGAATTAGGTAGCTGGAGGACAGGAAGACTTTCCCCTGAATACCCTTAAAAAACAAATCTTTTGTATTCTATTTTATCTTTTGAACTATGTGAATATATTATTTGAATATAGATAGTATCCAGGTGTAGTGGTGCATGCCTGTAGTCCCAGCTACTCGGGAGGCTGAGTTAGGAGGGTTGCTTGAATCTGTGCTTTGCTGATTGGGTGTCCACACTAAGTTCTGCATCAATGCAATGACGTCCTAGGAGCAGGGGACCATAAGGTTGCCTAATGAGGGGTGAACCGGGCCAGGTCAGAAACGGAGCAAGGTCAAAACTCCCATAGTGGGATCTCGCCTGTGAGTAGCCACTGCACTCCAGCCTGGGCAACATAGTCAAACCCTGTCTCTTAAAAAAAAAAAAAATACATAAAAATAAATAGTAAATAAGCAAGCTTAGACTTTTGTTGCTACTGTTACTAGTTCTGTAGGGTGAAGGACCATACTTCTCTTTACTGCCTAAAGAGATTTGAAGAATGAGACCTGAGGCATAGAAGACGGAGGAAAATTTTCATCTTTTCAGTTTTGAAGGGTGTTCCAGTCCTTGCGGGCTGCTATAACAGACCACTATGGACTGAATGGTTTGTAAACAACAGAAATTTGTTCTCTCCCAGCTCTGAGGCTGGGAAGTCCAGGATGAAGGCACTGGCAGGTTCGGTGTCTGGCGAGGGCCCGCTTCCTGGTTCACAGATGGTGCCGTCTGGCTGTGTCCTCACGTGGTGGAGAGAAGCAGCCAGCTCTCTCCTGACACTCGTGAGAACACCAGTTCCATTCATGAGGTGTCCACTTTCATGATCTCATCTGATGCTGATTACCTCCCAAAGGTCCCACCACCTGTTAGAATCCTTAGGGATGGGGTTTTAAGGTGTGAATTTTGGTGAATACGGCATTCACTCCACAATAAAGGGAAATTTGCTCTTTGAGCCACTTAATGGAAGAAGATGTTCATGGTGTTTTTTCCAGGAGCTGCTTAGTGGACAGGGACTCGATGGAGTCCGAGAATTTCACAGGGGAAAGCACCAAGGAAGATGATGTAGGAGTTGGTGTATTCCTCTTGGAGAAAGGGATAATTTTATCCTCTTCCAAGAATGAGAAACAAGAGAAGAATTTTGTAGTTTGTTTCGATGGAAAAGTACAGACGACGGTAACTGGGACTTGGAGTTTATTTCGTGGATGTATTCATACTGCTTTTGATGATAAAAGTGCATTAAAAAAACTGCTAAGAGAAAATGAACATTTAGAAAAAATGTCTGGTTTTCTTGATTTTGTTTTGTGAAGACAGATTTTTGAGTTTTAATGAAGATTTTGTGCAGGTCAAAAGAAAACTTTACTGAGTAAACACTAGAAATCTGTAATTAGTAAATTATTTCCGTTTGATAGCAATTTGACTATTTTGGGTGATAACTTTATATATAATTATATGGTGAACTTCTGTGATATTTATCCTTTAAAATTACTATTTCTCAGTGTTTTGAAATGTTGCATGAAAGGTTACAGTTAATTTTGTCATTAACTCAGCCACAGTTTATTTTCTGTGTTTGTATGATTAACACATTATTGATTTGGTAATCAGTGAGTGTTGAATTGCTCCCAGTGTCCATTAGACATCCTGTGGTCAGTGGGGACAGATGGTCTGCCCTTGATAGATGCTTCTGGAAAGTTAACATTTCAACAGTGGTAGTTAAATTCCTGTCAGGGACTGAGGCCACTGATTGCTCAGGCAAACCTTCAGGAGGAGAGGAACTCTGCACTGTTTGATCAGGGGTCCTGGGTGTGACTTTGCAGGTGAAGAAATTTGATTTTCTCAATTTGTGCAAGGTTAGTGGAGATTGTGAGACTGAATGAGCCTAACCAAGCCAAGAAAGCTAACATGAGTTTGAATACCCCAGTGTATTAATTTGTGGTGGGAAATGTGCCGTGGCCAGCTGTAGACTTGTTGAAAGGATAAAACTTAGATCAGAACTTCACTTGGTGAACATTGAAATTAGATGGGGAAGAATTGGGTATTTTCAATTTATATTTTCATCAAGACATGGGAATTTGATGAAGAACTCTTTCCATTCAGTTGATATTCTACCTAAAAAACTGGAACCTAATCATAAAATCAGAGGGTCTTTATTATAGTGTGGTCCTGGATAAACATGATTAATTCTTCTCTTGTTCCTTTTGTAATCAATTGCCAAAAGCCCCATTACCCTATGCTAGGTTTGTTGCAATGCAATTGAGAAATAATATTGAGTGCTTACCATGTGTTGGGCACTTTGCTAAGATGTTTTTCTTCTGCTGTTTCATTTAATCCCCACACAGCCCTGGGAAAATTGGTACTATTATCAGTCCCATTTTATAGAAGAGAAAACCAAAGCTTAGGGAGGCTTAGGGCTTGGAGCCCAAATTCAGAGCCAACTAGCCCGACTCCAGAAAAGCCACTATGCAATAGAATTTCTTTTACATGTTTCAGCTTCTTTCTAGTTGTGTTTTCTTTAGAATATAGTATGGTCATTTTGAGGCACCTTATCTCTCAAATGAACACTTGAGAAGTACTGTTATTGTTAAAATATTTAAGCACTAACTCTTAAGGTTGTTTCTTTTTGAAGATTGTTGATCTTACCTATTTCATGGTAATTCTGAACAGTTTCATTTAGAGGATAGCCATTAAAAATTAAAAAGTCTGCTATATGATAACGTATCCGTTTGGTCAGCTAAAACTCAGGAAAGAGGTTATGATGAAAGCTTTGGGAATAGAACAAGTTCTTCTTTCAGCCTATGGTGGGTTAGTTAATTCTTTTTTTTTTTTTTTTTTTTGAGACAGAGTCTCACTGTGTTGCCTGGGCTAGAGTGTCATGGCGTCATCTTAGCTCATAGCAACCTCAAACTCCTGGGCCCAAGCGATCCTCCTGCCTCAGCCTCCCGAGTAGCTGGGACTATAGACATGTGCCACCATGCCCAGCTAGTTTTTTTCTATATATATTTTTAGTTGTCCAATTAATTTCTTTCTATTTTTAGTAGAGGTGGGATCTCGCTCTTGCTCAGGCTGGTTTCGAACTCCTGAGCTCAAACAGTACGCCCGCCTCGGCCTCCCAGAGAGCTAGGATTACAGGTGTGAGCCACTACGCCCGGCCTGGTTAATTCTTATTTTAAAAAATTTCTATCAGGTAAAGCAGAAATAGGTTTCTGATACCTTGAAAGCAGATTATTCATATTTAGTGTCATTTTACAGTTATTTAAAAACTTTTGTAGCGTTATGTTATATAGTATCTGCAAAATAGTCCATATTGTGCACATGTATACTTTAGAGAATAATATAAAATTGGATATTCATATACTTTAAGAATTAGGACCTTACTACTGTTATACCTTTGCAGCCTCGTGAACCTCTCCTCAGTAGCATACACCTCCCTTCCTTTATAGAGGTAACAGCTATCCTCACATTTGGGTTAGTCATTCCCATGTTTTTCTTTATAGTTTTATATATGTATATTTCTGAACAATATGTTTAATTTTGCCCATTTTTGGTCTTTATATAGTGGAATCATACTGGATTCTTCTGTACCTTTCTTATTCGACTCAATGTTAATATTTCGATATTCAACCATGCTGATCCGGGTAGCTCCAGTTCTTCAATTTTCACTGCTGTGTAGCTGTCGTTGTATGAATATGCTTCAGTTTATTTCTCCATTCTGCTGTTGGCTTATGTTTGGGTCTCATGATTTTTACATTTGTGGACAGTGCTGTGAACATTTGTAAACTTATTTCCTGGAGGGTGTGTGCAAAGTTTGTCTAGATTGTATTCTCTCTCTATTCTCCAAAAAGAGGTAGAAATCATTTCATAAAGTACTTTATTTACTCAAACAACTGGTATTAATATGAGAATACTGGTATGGAATTAAGGTCATTTGTGTTAAGTGAATTCAGTTGATCTCAACTTCTGTCCTGAATAAAAGCAACATTTTTCTTAAATGTGTATTAATATTTTGCCTTTGAAAAATATTGAAAAACACTAGAAGATAATAACCTCCCGTATCATTTTATTTTATAATTATAAAATTAAGTTTAAAAATTTTGTTTACTCTCCCAGTCCTGTCTCTGCCGAAACATACCCCAATCCCTTGCGATAGGAGTAGTTTATCACTGTTATCAACACATACGCTGTGTGCTTCTCACCTTTGCTTTGTGCTTAGAAAAGACATCTTTATACATTTGTGTAAATTATTAAAGATATGTGTATATATATTTTAAAGAATAGCATATACAACTTTTCCCTCTTATTTATTTTTTTCAAAATAATATAAATTAATACTGATACAAAATGTTATATAACTCTGGACCATATTCTGTCAGTTATCCCCAAAATATCTCTACAGTAAGAAATTCTCAGATCCTGTATTTAGTCTCCTTTTATTTGGAACAGCTTCTCGGTCTTTATGTTTCATGACATTGACGTTTTTGAATAGTCCTGGTTAATTATTACATAGAATATCCTTCAGTGTTGGTTGGTTTGGGGTTTCCTCATGCTTATATTCAGGTTTTTCACTTTTGGTAAAAATGCTGGACTAGGGACAGTGCGTCCTCAGTGCGTCATATTCAGGGGCACATGATGCCTATTTGTCCCACCGCTGGTGATATTAACTTCGGCCCCTTGGTTGAGGCCAGGTTTCTACGAGTTTTCTCTGTTTCTCCAGTTTTTCTCAGGAAAGTTACTCTTTCCCTCTTTGCTAATCTAATAATAACTAACTTGTGGAATGATCTTTTTAGATTTCATTAATATCCTATTAATATCACTCTTCAAACTTTTACCCCAGGGCTTTAAAATCCATTGATGCTTCTTGCTGGAATCCTTTGTTCTTACGATGGTTGCCTGATGGTGATTTTTAAAATTCCATCATTGCTTCTTCATTTATAGTTGGCTTTCTTTCCCAAAGAAGAGCTTTCTCTTTTCTATCTCATTTATTTATTTATATCAATGTGGACTCATGGATTCTTACATTATTCTTAATTTGTCGTTTTTTGTTGTTTTTTTTTTTTATGCTCAAATTGTCCCAGATTTGGCCAGCAGGAGCCCCTTCGAGCTGGCTCCTGTGTCTTTCTGACACATCTCCATCATCCTTTGAACATACCCTTACTTCTGTGCACAGAATGTTCCTCATGTAGCACCTTTTCTGCCTCAACCCTAGAATTGCCAGTCCTGCAAGAATCTCTGTATGAGAGTGCCTGTTACCTCATAGTCTGGCCATGAGTGACCGTTTTTTGCTTAGTTTTTGCCAATTTGATAGTTGAGAAATAGCATCTCAGTGTAGTTTTATTTGTATTTCTTTTATTATGAGTGAAATTGAACATCTTTTCATATGTCTAAGGCAGCGGTCCCCAACCTTTTTGGCACCAGGGACTGGTTTCATGGAAGACAATTTTTCCGTAGACTGGGGAGGGGTGTGGAGGAGAGCTCAGGTGCTGCGAGTGATGGGGAGCGGCTGTAAATACAGACGAAGTTTGCTTGCTTGCCCACCACTCACCTCCTGCTGTGTGACCCAGTTCTTAATAGACTGGTACCAGTCTGTGGCCTGGGGTTGGGGACTGCAGGTCTAAGGGATATATATGTGGTACTTGTGTATGTGTGTATATATGTGCATGTGTGTGTGTTTGCTCATGTCCTTTGCCCATTTTTCTGTTGAGTTTTTAGTCTTTATTTCTCTAATTTTAAGAGTTCCTTATGTATTATGAATATCAGCCCTTTATTTGTGATATGATGTAAATATTTTCTCCCATTTTGTCTGTTGCCCTTTGTTTATGGTGGGATGTTTTTGGCCATACAGAACATTTTGAAAACTTTTTATTTAATCAAATTGATCAATCTGTTAGTCTTCTCGATTTTAAATCATAGTTGCCTAGCCTTTCCCTACTTCGAGGTTAGAGAAGAATCCACCATTTTTTTCTTCTAGTACCATTATGGTTTCATTGTTTTACTTTTAGATCCTTGGTTCATTTGGAGTTTATCTTGGTGTATGGTATGGGATATGGACCTAATTTTATCTTTTTCCAGATGGCTAGCCAATTGTTGTAATGTTATTTATTAAACAGTTTTTGCCCCAGTGATTTTAGAGGTCAGCTTTATCATATATAGTATTAAAGCTCTGTCGGTATTTGGGTCTGTTTGTGAATTTTCTGTAGTATTCTGATGGCTCGTCTATCTATTTGTGTGCTAGTACAACACTTTCCATTATGTTCACTTTGTAATGTCTGGAAGGACTAGTCCTCCCCTCTAGTGTTTTAGTATTTTTCGGGCTGTTACTGCATTTATTTTTTAATATGAGACTGAGTATCAGCTTTCTATTTCCATAAAAAAACTTGGTATATTTATGAGGATTACATTAATTTGTAAATTAACTCATGGTGAACTGATATTTTTATGAAGTTAACTTGTTCTATCTAAAAATAAGAGATGTCTTTCTATTTGTTAAAGTCTTCATTTTTGCTTGGTTAGGATTTTTTTTTTTTTTGAGACAGGGTGTCACTCTTGCCTAGGCTCAAATGCAGTGGTGTCATCATAGCTCACTGCAACCTCAAACTCCTGGGCTCAAGAGATCCTCCCACCTCAGCTTCCCAAAGTGCTAGGATTACAGGTGTGAGCCACTGCGCCCAGCCCCTTTTTAGGAATGTTTTAAAGTTTTCCTCAGATGGGTTTTACACATTTCTTGTTCAGTTTATTCTTGAATATTTGATTTTGTTTGTGTAACTTGGTTTTTTCCCCACTTAATACATCATGTATAGCTGAACAGGTCAGTACATGTTGGTCTATTTCATTTTTAAAAAAATGGATCCGTGATAGTCTATTGTATCCTAATTTAATTTAACTTTTCCTCTATCCGTGTATTTTATGTTGCTTCTAATTTTTCCCTGTTCCAAGCAATGCAGTGGAGAATATCTTTGTACCTCTATTTTTGCTTGCTTTCAGTGATTAAATCTGTAAAATAGAAGAGGATGCTCTTCCAAGATGGTGCACTCACATGGCTGCCAAGTTGGTGCTCACGGTTGTTGGTGGAACGCCTCTGTTCCTCCCAGTGTGTGACTTTCCCCACAGGGTTGAATGTCCTTATGACAGGGCAGCTGCACCACAGATCAAGTGATCTAAGAAAGCAAGGCAGAAATGTCAAAAATGTCAATGCTCTTTTTAATCTAGTCTTGGAAATCATCCACTGTCCCTCTTGCCATGTCCTATTCCTTAGATACAAGCCAGTAAATTAAGCCCACTTTGAAAAGGAAAGGAGCTAGGTTTAATTTTTAAAAAGAGGAGTGTCAAAGAATCTGGGAACAGATTTTAAAACCACCACACTGTGTTCTAAAGAGGAGTGATGATATAATTTTGAAAAGGAAAAAACCGTGCTATTTAGAGGAAGATTAATCTGGTAGCAATGTCAAGGATGAATTGAAGAAAGAAAGAGGAGGTGGGTTGTAGTGAAGTAATCTCTAGCAGTCAAGTGATGATGGATTTAGTTGGGGACAGTGTGAGGGAGAGGCAGGACACGTGGAAAGGGTGCAGCAGAGTGGTGAGAGAGGAGGAAGAGAATAAAAATGGTCTCGAGGTTTTCAGATGTGCGGAATGATAATTGCAAAGAGAAATCAATTTTGAGGGGATAAAGGTGCTCATTTGGGTTTAGACGTTCAAGGAGAAATTGCTAAGGAGTTGAAAATGAAGAAGCAGGGATCAGGTCGAAATACCTAGCCAAAGAGATATTTGCCACCCTGGAGGTGATGGTTAAATTTTTCAGTGGCTGAGTATGTAGAGAGAACAGAGCATTGAGGACCAGGCCTTTGTGGAAAGCCTGTGGTTTGGATACGATTAGGAAGATGAGCTAGATCTGTAGCATTAGCGAGAAAGAAGAGCCAGCTGTATTCCTGGCAGGAATGGAAAAAGCAGAGTGATCAAGAGCTTCAGATGTTGCAGAATTTGAAGGAGAATGATGTTGGAAATGAATGCATTTGTGCCTGCAAGATTATTATAGGTGACAGCAGTTTAAGTGGAGTAGAGCAATTTTGGAAATTGGATTATAACATTTAATTCGATGATTAACTTTTTAAAAAGTGCTTGAAGTGGGAGGATGAGTGACTGGCATACCATTCACCACTCAGATGTTGAGATCTTCCATCTTCTTGCCTGCTGTTG
>CAUYSK010109189.1:0-36143 GCA_963575035.1 Avahi laniger | reverse complement strand
CAGCCTGAGCAAGAGCGAGACCCCGTCTCTACCAAAAATACAAAGAAATTAATTGGACAGCTAAAAATATATAGAAAAAATTAGCCGGGCATGGTGGCGCATGCCTGTAGTCCCAGCTACTCGGGAGGCTGAGGCAGTAGGATTGCTTGAGCCCGGAAGTCTGAGGTTGCTGTGAGCTACACTGATGCCACAGCACTCACTCTAGCCAGGGCAACAAAGTGAGACTCTGTCTCAAAAAAAAAAAAAAAAAGGCACATGGAAATGTTTCGGGCTGATGGGTATGTTCATTATCACCGGTTTCACCATTGTATACATATGTCAAAACTAATCAAGAATACAAGAATACACTTAAAATATGTACAGTTTATTATATGTCAATTTTATCTTAATAAAGCTGTTAAAAACATAAAGAGCTTCAATCAAATTTTAAATTCTCTTAAAATACTAACTTAGACTTTGAAAATTAGTCATGTGTTTCTAAGCAAAGTTTTTAAAACATTTATCTTTCAAAATCCTGGAGAAATTAAATATAAGGTCACTAAGATGAAAGCTTTTTTACTAAAAACTCTCTGAAAATATTTCACTGATTCTACCTACTATAATCAAACGAGTGGCTTCTTTTATCTAATAAATCTCATGAATGTGTACAATGCAAAGATGAATTAACCAGTGAATGTTTTATAATATGGCTATTACTCTGCAAAAACACAAATTACACTGTAATATTTTTTTGTTATTTAAGTAAATAAGCTTTTTTATAAGCCTTTTTTGTTAAGAAAAAACTTAGACCTCATTAAACTAAATACCTGGATCAATTAAATATCTGTTTAATTACTCTTTTCATAGGATGCTCAATACAACCTTTATGACTTTTCCACTCCCAGAAAGATGACAACAAAGCAGGAACACTTTAACCTCCTGCTCCTGTCCACCCACAAAATACATGTATCACAGAGTATCTTATTTTTATGTATACTTTCAGCCATTTCTTTCTTACTTTCCCCTTCTACCTGTAGAAAAGATAATTTTCTTCCCATCAAGGTTTAAGTTCTCTATTCCCCCCTCCCAACTACTTAACTGAACATTAAATGCCTGCTATGTGTAATTTAGTGTTTGTTAGTGTCTGGAAATACAAAGACCAATGATGACTTGCTGACTAGCCTGGAGTTTAGTGGGGTGGAGTCAGATATGTCAACAATCAACATATTGTGGTAATTGTCATAGAACATTCAAGGCAATGTATGCAGAATAATGGGAGCACAAAGGAATCTTTTCCTCCTGAATCTTCAATCTCCATTTGTCTGATTCTTTCCTCCAGCATATAAATACCACTGCACCACCACCTCCCTCAATCTAGACATGGTAATGTCTTTCTCATTCATACCACGCTCATTCTCTTGCCTTCCTTTCAAAGACAAGCGGTCAAAAGAAGCCTATCCTTTTAGCTCAACTTCTCACCTATCATTTGCTCGGCCCACTACAATAACATTCTTTCAGGTTGCTGTACCTTGGCATGGAATGCCTGCCAGTCCTTCCCCTTTCCAACTTTAACTCAACTCAGTTGCCACTATGTCCAGGAAGCCATCTGCTCTGTGTTAGAGTTTTGTTCTTTGCCTCTTTGTTCTCATAGAATCTTATGCTGGGCTCCATCAGCATATTCATCCCCCTGTATTATAACTGTCCACTGCTTGTCACTGCCCCATTAGACTGTGAGCACTTTAATAGAAACATCTTTGATTTCTATTCCTAGCACTTTAGCTCAGTACCTGATATGTAGCAGGTGCACAATAAGTACTGAATTAACGGACAATTGTTTTTGGGTCAATTATTTCTATTACTACTTAGCAATGCAATTAATTTTATTGTTTAGCAGCATCTACTAACATCTTATTCATATTAATATTTTAAACCAACATCTTAAGAGATGCTAAAAACAGAACTTTACTCGTTCACTTTATTACTACACAAATAATAATATATTTCCTGGCCCAAACCATTTCTACTTAGGGCCAAAGCAAAATAAAGTCTATCAACTCAAATAAAAAATGAAACATTACTAATACTATAAATATCTTTAGATATTCCATTCAGTTATCAGAATTAAAACATAATAGCAAAAAATATTTAACCTAATAAAATTGAGGATAACAGATACTGAAGAAACACATGTTGAGGCTAACATTTTAAACTGTGTCAAAGTGCTGATCAATTACTTTCCTGCATACTAAATCCCTCAATCCTTATATTCATTATCTTCATTTCTAAAAATTCATTATTAAGTTCTAATAATTTCTTAGCAAGACTAGGCCTACACAATTGCTTATTGATGTTAATTTTCAAATGGCTGTAATGTGGATTTCTGAAGATTCATCTTAATTTTTTACAGTAAATATGTCAAGGAGCCTTACATTAAATCCAAAGAACATATAATATAATAAGATGTATAGCATCCTAAAAAAAAATAGAAAAAAATTATTTTCTTTTGTGTTGAAAATTAACATTCTCCTCAAAAGTAAAAACTTAATGAATAAGGAATAAAGTAATACCAACAACTAAATGCATGCCAACTTCCAGGTATTGCTGGAATCAGAATTTATGACTGAGGCCAAGCGCGGTGGCTCATGCCTGTAATCCTAGCACTCTGGGAGGCCAAGGTGGGTGGATCGTTTGAGCTCAGGAGTTCCGAGACCAGCCTGAGCAAGAGCGAGACCCTGTCTCTACTAAAAATAGAAAGGAATTAGCCAAACAACTAAAAATATATAGAAAAATTTAACCGGGCATGGTGGCATATGCCTGTAGTCCCAGCTACTCGGCACGCTGAGGCAGGAGGATTGCTTGAGCCCAGGAGTTTGAGGTTGCTGTGAGCTAGGCTGACGCCATGGCACTCCAGCCTCGGCAACAGAGTGAGACTCTGTATCAACAACAAAAAAAAAAAAAGAATTTATGACTGAGATGAGTAAGGGATTATGTGGAAAACCACTAGTTAACATGTATTAACCATTCATCTTGTAGGAAGCACTGTACTGATTTCTTACATATCAATTAAATATATCATATTTCCTTGATTTTTAAGATGCCATCAATTATAAGATATCAACTAAATTATTAGGTTATTAAGTATGAAGTATCCGATTTCCTTAAGTACTAAATTTGACAGTTGGGATCTCTGATATTTCACTTTGACACTTCTTGCTTTATGTTTACTGTGAAGGTACAATCTTATTCTTTCATAGTTGGCTTGTGATTATCTTACAAAATTTTTTTTAGAGCAATTTTTGTAAACCACGGATAAGTCAAAAATTCGTGTTATTTCTGAATATGAGCTCTGTCATGGAACCAATGCTGTGCAGACATCTTGAAATATCAATGAAGTGTCTGGGAAGGATGTGGCTAATGAATGCACAGTATGTCGATGGTTTGAGAAATTCTGTTCTGGTGATTTTATCTTGAAAATGAGCCACATGGGCAACCTGACACCAAGGTGGATAACGATGAGCTGAAAGCTGTAGTGGAAGCGAATCCATCTCAACCTACACGTGAATTAGGAAGATTTGACATTACTATTCCAACAATATTGGACCATTTGAAACAAATAGGCAAGGTAAAGAAGCTGGACAGATGGGTTCTGCATGAATTAAATGAGCATCAGAAGAGAAATCGTCTCAAAGCTTGCCTTTCTTTGCCATCAAGACATAAAGGCGAATCATTTCTACACCATATTGTTACGTGTGATGAAAGATGGATTCTTTTTGACAATCACAAGCATTCAGCACGATGGATGGATAAAGATGAAGTGCCAAAACACAGTCCAAAACCAAATATTCATCAAAAAAAGCTAATGGGGTGGGGCAAAGCCAATATACGTAAACTAAACATTTGTACCCCTGTAATATGCTGAAATAAAAAAAATTAAAAAAAAAAAAAGCTAATGGTGTCTGTTTGGTGGTCCAGTGCTGGTATTATCCACTACAGCTTCATAAAACCTGGTCATTTGATTATAGCGGATGTCTACTGCAACCAACTGGATGAAATGATGAGGATATTTGCAATTAAGCAGCTGAGATTGGTCAACAGAGACAGGCCAATCCTCTTGCAAGGTTCGACCACAAGTTACACAAACAACGCTGCTCTAACTACAGAGGCTGGACTTGGAATCTCTTGTTGTCGTCTACCGTATTCACCAGATCTTGCATCATCTGACTACCACTTTTTCCAGACTTTGGATCACATTTTGCAAGGAAAAATATTCAATTCTCAAGAAGCTGTGGAAAACGCCTTTTGTGATTTCATCCCCACTCACTCTCCAGGCTTCTTCACTGCTGGTATAAGCAAGTTACTGTTAAGATGGCAAAACTGTATCAACAGTTTACGCACATATTAAGACTTTGATTAATTATGCTGCTTCTTGTTTGAGATGCAATAAACTACACTTTTGATTCGAAATCGGACATTTCATATTTAATGACCTAATACAAATACCATGTTAAATGAAAGAACATCCCAATTGCAAAAACAATTAAAATGGGAAAAAAATACTGTTTAGAATTAAGGAAAGGAAATACTGTATTATATCTCTTTTTTGTTTTTGAGATGGGGTGTCACTGTGTTGCCCAGGCTGGCCTTGAACTCCTGGACTCAAGCAATTCTTCCACCTTAGCCTCCTGAGTAGCTGGGATTACGGGCTCATGCCACTGCACCCTGTTATCTCTTTTAACAGGTTTATTGAGATATAATTTACATGCCATAAAACTTACCCATTTAAAGTGTACAATTCAATGGTCTTTAGTATATTCACAGAGCCGTGCACCATCAGCACATTCAACTTCAGAACATTTTTGTCAGCCTCAAAAGAAACCTCCATACCTATTAGCAGTTACTTCATGTCTCCCACTCTCCCTTCCCACAACTTCCCAGCCCAAGGCAACCACTAATTTCATTTCTATCTCTGTGGATTCACTTATTCTGGACATTTCATATAAATAGTATTATATAATATGTGGTCTTCTGCAACTATGTAGTTTCTTTCACTTAGCATGTTTTTGAGGTTCATTCATGTCATACCATGCATCAGTACTTCATTCCTTTTTTGTGGCAGAATAATATTCCACAGAATGGAAAGACCACATTTTGTTAATCCATTCATCAGTTCAGGGACATACAGATTATTTCCATTTTGGGGCTATTATGAATAATGCTGCTATGAACATTTGTGTTCAAGTTTTTACGTGGACATATGTCTTCAATACTTTTGGGTATATACCTAGAAATGGAAATGCTGGTTCATATGGTTACTCTATGTTTAACACGTTGAGGAATTATCAAACTGTGTTCCAAAGCAGCTGCATCATTTTACATTCCCACAAGGTAAGAGGGCTCCAATTTCTACACATTCCCATCAACACTTGTAATTGTCTGTCTTTTTTGTTATAGTCATTCTAAGTATTATATCTTATAGAACTTCATAGATTACTATAGAAAGATGAATTAACCTTCTATCAGCTGGATATTTACAATGCAATATTTTCTCAATACAAATGAGAGTTTTGCACTGCTCCTTCAGTTTGCGTGGACTCCCTACTGATGAGCAAAAACACTTTTAAAATGCCTAGGATGGGTTTGGTGGTGTAATCTGGGCTTCTAGAACAGTTTATCCTCTGTGTAAAGCTAATGTGAGAACAGAGCCAGGGATACTCACGTCATTCGCACTATTATTCTACAAACCAAAATATGAAAAACACTTAGTTTTAAGGGTCCAGCATTTTATTATTTTTCTTTAAAGCCCTGGCTTTAAAACAATGATTCACTTTTTCTCCATCCATCTTCACCACATCCATGTTAAGTACTTTATACACACACACCAGAGTGCCTCCCTGCACAGTTGTTATCATTACCTTCAACTTCTGACTGAATAACTGGACGGGAATTTTTAAAAACCCCAAGAGGTCTTCATCAGGGCTCTTCTCCCCAGTAAGGAAATGATGCTCCAAAATGCTGAGATATCACTTGATGATAATTTATTCCCATTAATTGATTGCTTTTAAGAAGATTCTGATTTAAATTAATATTTTCTAATCACCAAATCTTATAATAATTTCCACTTACTTTCAGGCTTTGCATCTGCTGCAGCATGGCGCATACTTTTCAGCTGGTTTTGTACTCTTTGCAATCTCTGCACTGCATGAAATAGCTTTAAGATACAAATAGATTCATTACTTGTTTAGTCTATTGAAGGTTATCTCTCACATAGGCAAGTAACATAAAATATGAGTTCCATATAATTCTTATGACATAAAAGGAACAAATAATAAGAGCCAAGAAAATTACTATATTAAACCCAAAATGTAACTGATTCTCTCTCTCTCTCTATCTTTTCGTGTAAATTTTTTTAAAAAGCTTTCAGATATTTTTTCTTTAGTTATTTATTGAATTTTGTGATTAAGGAAAAGTACTTGTTAAAGAAATATACACACCAGACTTTTTGTGTTATGACATGATTTTCTTTATGCTAAGGAATGTTAACATTCTCACAGTGAAGTTTCAGAATCAGAAACTGATACTAAGTAACCATTCAGGGCATCGGCAATGCAGCTGACTGCTGCAGTGAAACTACTACAATACCAAGTCAAATTCCAACAGAGGCAAACATCTAAACTGCCAATTTAGTAGAAAATGAAGTTGTTGAAATATATATATAATTATTATTTTTTTATAGAGAAAGGCTCTGTCACCCAGGCTGGAGTGCAGTGGCATGATCACAGCTCACTATAACCTCAAACTCCTGGGCTCAAGTGATCCTCCTGCCTCAGCCTCCTGAGTAGCTAGGACTATAGGCGCATGCTACCATGCCTGGCTAATTTTTTTATTTTTGTAGAGACGGGGTCTCGCTATGTTGCCCACGCTGGTCTCTAACTCCTGGCCTCAAGCAATCCTCCTGCCTTGGCCTCCCAAACCATTGTGATTACAGACACTGGCCATCACACCTGGCCTAAAAATTTTTTCTTTTTCTTCTTTTTTGGACATATGGTCTTACTCTGTTGCCTAGGCTATAATACAATGGCATAATCATAGCTCATCACAACCTCAAACTTCTGGGCTCAAGTGATCCTCCTGCCTCAGCCTCCCTAGTAGCTGGGACTACAGGCACAAGCCACCATGTCTGTTAATTTTTTAATTTTTTTTCTAAGAGATGGGGTCTCACTACATTGCCCAGGCTGGTCTTGAACTCCTGATCTCAAGTGATCCTCCTACCTTAGCCTCCCAAAGTGCTGGGATTATAGGCATGAACCACTGCATCTGGCCTGAAATATATTTTTAATGTATAAGTCTATCTAGATTTTATGATAGATTTTTAATAAAAGTAATACTTTCTGACCAAATTTTTTTCTTTAAGGCAAAGTTTTAAAATGTGGAGTGTGGGCCAGGCACAGTGGCTCATCCCTGTAATCCTAGCACTTTGGGAGGCCGAGGTGGGAGGATTTGCATCAGACCAGGAGTTCGAGACCAGCCTGAGCAAGCAAGATTCTGTCTCTAGAAAAAATGGAAAAATCAGCCAGACGTGGTAGCATGTGCCTGTAGTCCCAGCTACTCAGGAGGCTGCAGCAGGAGGATCTCTTGAGCTCAGGAGTTTGAGGCTGCAGTGAGCTATGATGACACCACTGCATTCTAGCCCTGGCAACTGAGTGAGACCCTAGCTCAAAAAAAATAAAAACAAACAAACAAACAAAAAAACATGGAGTGTGGGTGATTTTAAGCCTTTTCATGATTTTCTTATTTGCCACTGGAGTAAACTGTAGAGAGTACTACAATCGGTAAAATAAAAAAGATGTTCTTATAGCCCCCAAATCTACAGACATCTTTTAGAGATTCTAGAACTTTTATTAGCAGTTAACCTTACTGCTTAACATGACAATGAATCTTCTGTAATGTTGGAACATGAGCTAAGCATAGGCCAAAAGACAGTGCATAGATACAGAGTATAAAACCTGAAAGGTGATATTGTTGCTACTGGTGCCACAAAATACTTCTCTTAATTAAAACAATATGCCATCATGTCAACAAAGGGAAACATGAATTTCTACAATTCTAAAACTCTTCTTTCTTTACATCTGAATTATCAGAAGGAATTATTTCTTTCATCCTAAGAATATAAACTTTTATGTGGATACCTGATTCTTTTGTTCCTGTTTCTGTTGTGCAAGAAATTCTTCTCTCTCTTTTTCAACTCGAAGTTGCCTTGCTATTTTAAGCATTCGTTGATGATTCTGAACTGTCTCCACCTACAGTAAGAGAATAAGTAGTACATGTTACTGTCAGGTTTGAAAAAAAAATTAGCATGTCACATGACTCAGACATCCACTTATCATTTCCTTTTGGTAAACAGTACTTCCTAGAAATGACAGTAAAGCTCTAGACTCCAGGTCCTTAAAAGTTTTGGGCTACTCGCTAGGGAGATTCCCTTTCTGTCAGTGTTATTTGAGTCCATTCTCGGAGGTACACCCATCCCTAGCTTAATCTTTATTTGCATTCCTAAATCTTTGCAAATCCTTGGGACACAGGGCCAAAGTCTTACCGTGCTAATTCTTGCCTTACCCTTTTCTTCAAACGTTCAACTCTCTTAATGAGCTGATCCTTTTCTTCTTCCATTGCACTGATATCCTAAAAAGTAGTAAAGAGGACATTATAAGAAAAAGTATTCTTAGTCTGTAGGATTCTTATTTTGATTATGCATCTACCAGAGTATATAACCAGAACATTAAGGAACAAAGATCCTCTTTTGGATGAAGGTCATTTCTATTTTTCCCCCAGGGCTCTTTATGCTGGGTAATTTTTTTGGCAGCTTAAAGTTCATCTAGAAAAGCAACTAAAACAGGTTATAACGCAGCAAGGTAAAGCTGCCAACCAGCACATCTGCGTTCTGATTCCAAATATGGGCACATGATTTTTCAAAATCTTCTATAATGGAAAGAGTACAGGTTTAAATACATGAACAACAGCTGCTGACATCCCATCTGCTCTGTTAAATACCAAACCACATATTCTGCCAATTTTCCATCAAAATTATTTTTAAGACTATGATGTTTCCAAGACAGAAATTTGTGTCTGGTTTTGCCACAATTAACAAATTCCTCTCTGAAAATAAAGACTTCAAAAATAAATTACCTTCCTTTTAACCAGCTCCATAATATTTTGTAATGAAAACAAAAAACTTTAAAAATCCTTTCTAAACCTAAAAAATTAATAGCTTAACTATCACAGTGATATTAAAGGTAAAATACACATGGTAGTCAGTACTGACAGAATTTTGGAAAATGGGCACTCTCACTCACTACTAGTAGCACTCTATTTAAGAACAATATCAAAAGTCTTAAAATAAATGTTCATCCCTTCTAGCCCAGTAATTCCACACTTAGGAATCTGTCCTAATAAAATATTCACGAAAAGTCACAGACTTCTCCATAAGGATTCTTATTTGATGCTAATTATATCTAAAGTCTGGAAACGACCTAAATGTCTGAGAATTTTAAAAAACTACAATACATAATACAATGAAAGTCATTAAAAATTATGCAGAAGAATGTTTAATGACATGAGAAAAAGTCATGATATGACATTACTTGAAAGAAGCAGATTATAATACCAAGAAAAAGATTTAAATATATTTACCAAAACGTCAACAGTAGTTATCTCTAGAGTATGAGATTATGAATGAATTCTTTTCTATTTCTTATTTTATCATGTTTTCTAAATTTTCTGCAAAGAATATGTTCAAGAAAACTCTGGTAATAATGAATGAAATTAAAATACAGACTTTAGGTTCTTTTATCATTTTTATTTACTCACAGGACATAATGGGGGAACAGCAGATGAACATCTATCATTCTTCTTCCATAATATCTTATAAGTATTTATGGGTCTTTCTCCTCTACTAGATCTGAGTTCATCTTTCATTTCTAATATTCAACAAACTCTCATTGAGAGTCTACCATGTGACAGGCACTGGGAATACAGTGGTGAACAAGATATATAGACATAATCCTTGCCTTCATGGGGCTTAAAGGCATTTGGGAAGACAGACATTAAACTAGAGTAATTATAATGAATGTTATAAAACAAAAAGAATTGGGGGAACTAATCTATCTAGGAAATCAGGGAAGGCTTCCCTGAGGAAGCAACTTCTAATAATGTTCCTGATTGGATGAGAAGATAAACATGGCATTGATAATTTAGGAATTCTAAAAATTCAAAATCCACACAAGTCAGTATCAGCAAGTGTTTGGGGAAAGAATTTAAATGCCTGGTGAGAATGTAAAAATATTTTCTGGAGAACATTAAGTAATACACATCAAAAGTCCTAAACATTTTCATATAATTTAATAAGCAATTCCATTTCTAGAAATTTATTCTAAGGAAACGATCACAGATAAGGCAAAAAAATTACATAGCTGTTATTTATAGCATTATCTATAACAAAAAAATGAAAACAAAAAACAAAAAATGACTAAATTAACTATACAATGGAATATTATTTGGTCATTTAAAGTCATATTGTAGAAAGATAACAATGCAAGTGTACTCACATGATTAAAAAAAGAAGACACAAATAATTATGAATAGTGTGACCCCAAGTATACACACACTACAAATGTTAACAATTGGATAATTTTTTTCTTCTTCGTTCTCTTCTGTATTTTCTAGATCTGACATATCTATATCAGATAAGGACTCAAAATGTACCCTTTTAAAATCCATGCTAGTGGTCTATAGCATGTAAGAACTCACTATGAATGTAACATGGCCTCACTAATTTCCTTAGTAAAGAACTACCAAAGGTACTACAAAAAAAAGTCTGCCATTTGCTATCACTACTCTCTACACAGTCTTAATACTCATACTGAATTAACTAAAAACAAAGATCCATTATTATGCAAATCTAAAAAACATATTATGTTTACTATTCTTTACCCTTCTTATTTCTGCTGTAGAAAATCCAGATGTCTTGAGCTGTTCACATTCTTTATGTAAAGTTTTGAAGGCTTCCATCAACTCTTCATACTAAAAGAATTAAGTTAATAAATTGTAAACTAATGCCTAGAGCCAGTAGGGTTTTCTTAATCAGGTTATCTATTAACTTACATGATTACTTAAGTCACTGTAAGAACAGCATTAAAAACACATCCTTAAGATTTATCTAGGACACAAAAAAGTAGATCTCTATAATCTGAATAGTACATACTTCTCCAGCTTCATTTCTGGTTATTTTCCCTCCTCACACCATATACTCTAGTTATGTTGATCTTTCAGTCCCCAAACATTCCATGCCTTCATCTCCAGCTTATATACCCTATTCCCTCTGAGAATACTCTATGACCCACTCACCCCTAACTTGGATAACTCTTGTTCACCCCTCAGGTCTCAACACAGATACCACTATTCTCAGAGAAGTCTTTTCTGTCCCTGTACCTATCATAGTAGATATCACATAAAATTATAACTGCACAGTGAGAGCCAGGAGGATAAGAATCATATTCTTTGTATACACCGTTATATCCCTGGGGGCTAGCACAGAGCATAACCCACAAAAGTATTTAATAAAAAGTAGTTGAATGAATAAAAAAATTCACAACTGTTATCCAAAAATTTTTAGAAATGGTATTTTTGGTTGGCATGACAGGATATTAACATTTTTCTTGATTGATTATATCCTACGAATCTACAAATTATTAATTCTAAAACTTCACTCATCAACACAATATGCATTTTTACCAGGGTCTCTGCTCAATGACTGGTTAAATGTGTAAGTCGTTATATATATACACACACACCTCAGACAGGCTTCAAGAACAAATATGTCTTCATTGCCATTAATTCTTTAATTAGATGAGCATATTTAGTAAAAACTTCCTCTATACAAATTAGTTTTTATCAAACTTATTGATGGAGTAAGGTAGGGAGGAGAAAATATTTCACTTTTTTTTTTTTGAGACAGAGTTTTGCTCTGTCACCTGGGCTAGAGTACCATGGTGTAAGCATAGCTCACAGCAACCTCAAATGCCTGGGCTCAAGCAATCCTCTTGCCTGAGCCTCCCAAGTAGCTGGGACTACAGGCACATACCACCATGCCCGGCTAATTGTTTTCTATTTTTGGTAGAGATGGGGTCTCACTCTTGCTCAGGGCTCAGGCTGGTCTGGAACTCCTGAGCTCAAGCTATCCTCCCACCTCAGCCTCCCAGAGTGCTAGGATTACAGGCATGGGCCACCGTGCCCGGCCTAATATTGTCTGAAGACATCAATATTGACTTTATTTTGCGTGACTGCCAAATCCAGCCAAAACAACAAAATATATGGATAAAAAATAAAAACATACAATTGATTGTTTTGATTCAATACAAATATTGAGCAACTAACATATAGAAGCGACTATACAAAATTCTGGAGGAAAACAAAGATGGGTAAGACATGACACCTGTCTTCATGGACCTCACAATTTATTGGGAAACACAGATCAACAAAGTACTCACAGCAAACTGGCACAAATCTATGTAAGCACTATTAAATAAAAACACAAAATGCTAAACAGGGGTGCTTTTTTTTTTTTTTAAATCAAAGTCCTTTGAAATCTAAGCCTGATTTCCCTCTTTCTACAGTCTTTGACTAGCAATGTGCTTTGGGATTCCAGGATCAGGAGCTAGATCAGCCAGAATCCTCAGTAGTCAAAGGCTTTAAGACCTTACACCAGAATCCAATGTTATTGCAAAACTCTGGTGAGAAAAGTGTGCTGGATTTCAACCTCCCAAACTTCTCTCTACTCTCTGTCTGACTGCAAAGTCCTTTGAGATTATAAGCCTAGTTTCTTTACCTACTTCCTTGCAGGGACTCACATGTCTGGACTTGTCTGGAATAAACACTGTCAATTTATATCATTTGTCCTGTGGTAATTTTTATGACAGTCTGTTTCTCTCTAATTGGATGATAAATTGTATAGTCACCTTATTGATCAGCAAAGTGTTCTGCAGATTCAAGCCCAGGAATCCTACCTACCCAAAATTACTACGTAATAAATTCTTCTTCTTTTTTTTGTTTTTTGAGACAGAGTCTCGCTCTGATGCCCTGGGTAGAGTGCGGAGATTGAGTCTCTCTCTTGCTCAGGCTGGTCTCAAACTCCTGATCTCAAGCAATCCTTCCGCCTCAGCCTCCCAGAGTGCTAGGATTACAGACATGAGCCACTGCGCCCAGCCAAACTACTCTTAATCTCAGGGTTTTTTTCTATTCACATACTCCTATCACTAAAATGGTATTTGTAAGTAAAATTATTATTTCAAAATATGACTACAGTTGAACATTAGCTGATACTGTTTTACCTTCTGGTGCCATCCAAACTACAGAGATAGCAAATAAAAAGAGATTAACATCTATTTGAATCTGTGCAGCTTGAAATCCATTACAGATAGTTTCAATATACCATTTATGTATTGTGTACCTGTTTATTGGTGTCTGCCACGGTTTCATCCTGAAGAAACTCACTTGGTACCTCAAGTTTTATTAAAAAACGAGCTAAATATGCTCTTTTCTTCAGTTCAGGAGTCCTCTGAAGAAGCCAGTGGAGCACTGGGTAAATTACAGGTTTACTTCCAATCACCAAACCCTGACGAAAGGTACTCCTAGAAAAGGAAGACACATACACACACTTACCAGTAAACCTTGGAAAGAAATAATTGTTGCCCAAAATCTGATTTACAATGTCCTGATTGCCTTCTGTAACTGTTTAAAAAAGATAAGCCCAAGGCTATTCTAAAGTTAATCTGTACATTAATTAGAAAATTAGGAAAATTAGGTCCTAAATGTATCACTGAAATATCTAAGGAAGTTGTGTTGGAACCATTAATTAGTATAGTCAGCCTTAATACTTCATTTCATTGACTGGGCAGTGTTTAAGTTGTTTTTATCTAGGATGGCAGATAAATGATAAAATGATATAGTGGATCTGCCTGAATTTTTTTGATTGGGGAAAGAACTGACCCATTTAAGACTTCTGCATGACAAAATAATATAAGGTTTAAGATACTGAAATTCAGTGATATTCTCAGGCCATCAAATTAGGGAGATAAAGTATTCCCTAAAAAGACTGACTGTAGCATACAAAGGTTTGGATATTAAAGCAGTTTAAAAGAGCAATACATGATCAGATTCTTACATGTCTGTGGCATTTCCTGGAGGTTTGTATTTAAGGATACCAAGAAGGCTCAACATCCGTTTGGCTGTCTGCTCTGGCATCTCCTCTCTGATATCAACATCTTGCTAACAAAGATATTTTAAAAATATGTTATTGTTGTATATCTAACAAAGAACAATATTTAAACTTACTGACAAAATTTTTCTGTTAGAGTCTTAATAGGCACAATGGTCTCTTCATTAAACAGATTAAATAAGGAGGCCCCCAGATTCCATGTGAGGATACATACAAGTTAGATCAGGATTCATTTTAAGAATGTTAAGCTTGAAAAAAGTCTCCAGTGGAAAAGACCAGTGTATAAGAGACATGAGCTAACTTGCAATACAATAAAACCTTTTGTAAAAGCATTTTCCTTCCAGGACCAAATCTATTCATGTCTGGAGGTAATGAAATAACTTCTAAATAAGGTCTAAGTAGATAATTTAAATTTTGAGCTAGTAGAGAAACTTTAAAGATCATTTATTATTACTTTATAGTCATGGAAAATAAGGCCCAGAGAGGTTAAGTAATTTGCCCAAGACTCACAGCTGTTTAGAGGCAAAAACTGCCTTTTCTGCCACCCTTTCATCAAACAGAAAGAGAAAACTCTTACCTTTGGGTCAATCTCAGCCAGAATATCATTGAGAACTTGTAATAGTTGCATTGGCTCCAGGGAATCAAATGTGATCAAATTATAGTTCTTCCTAAAAGGCTCCTTATTGAGATTGTCCACAATGAATTTGATTTGATCACTCATAATTAGGTCTTGTAAGTTAAACTAAAGAGTCAAAATAGAGAAAAATTCTTCAATGTTGCTAACAAAAGTTCTGATAAAAATCAGAATTAAGCTCATAGGAAGTAGGCATGAAAAACATAATTCTGGACAGGCACGGTGGCTAATGCCTACAATCCTAGCACTTTTGGAAACCAAGGTGGGAGGATTGCTTGAGGCCAAGAGTTTGAGACCAGCCTGGGCAACAAAGTAAGACCCTGTTTCTACAAAAAATTTAAAAATTAGCTGGGTGTGGTGGCATACACCTGTAGTCCCAGCTACTTGAGAGGCTGAGGCAGAAGGATTACTTGAGCCCTGGAGGAGTTCAAGGTTACAGTGAGCTACGATCATGCCATTGCACTCCAGGCTGGGTGAAAGAGTGAGACTTTGTCTCTAAAAACAATAAAATTAAATTTAAAAAATTTTTCAAGTATAATTATACATGAAATGCAAAATGCTGTGAAAAGGGCATGCAGACTTTATTATGAAAGCTGCAGTATATATACTGCTAATATTTAACATGAAATGTTTTTGTTATGAATCTGGTATAATAGCAATCATCTGAATTAACATAGACAAATGAATAATAAATTCTACCTACATTGACATCCTTCCCATACAGCTGTACAACTTCTACTAAGGGGATAAACACTTGTTAGGCAGCAGACATGTTTCTAATTTTTTTTTTTTTAACTAGCAGGCCACATTTAAAACATTGGGAGATTTTTACATTAAAATCCGGATTTCCAGTTTCTCTTGAAAGTCAGATTTGGTAACCCTGGGCCCACATTTCGTGCTGGGCCATAATTAATTGAAGCTGAGTAGAGGCCTCACACTTCAGCCTATTTCAGTCTCCGCTCCTTTCAGTTACAGGCTTTGTCCTGTGAGCATCTACTCTGCCTCACTTGAGTATTTCAGGCCTTGGCTTCCTTTCCCTTCAATGTGGCCAATAGTCTCCTGTTTTCTGGCCTCCACCTCTCCCCATTCCAAATCATCCATAGGCTTTGTATAAAATAGAGTCCACACTTCTTGAATTTCAAGATTCTTTATGATCTAGCTCAACTCTATTCTTCCCAGCTTTCTTTCTAAATCGTGACCTTTCACCCATTCAAACTTCAGCCCATTGAAACAGTCACTGTACCTTAAATAGTTTTTCCACCTCTCTATCTTCAGTTAATGCTGTTTTCTCTGCCTAGAAAGACTGCTTCCCCTTCCTCCATCTCCACAGGTGCAAATCCCAACCCTCTTTCAAGCCCTGCCCACCAAATGCCAGTTCCTCTAGGAAATCTGTCTCAAGCTATACCCCAGGTTCTGCAGCACCTGCCCTCCAAGTTGACCACACTTTCTCTGCACTTCTCTGCTAGCCCTATTTTTTATCTTGCACTAGTTCTTTATGTACACATTTTCTCTCCTCTGCTAAACTGTAAATTCCATCAGGACAGTATCTGTGTCCAATTCCATTTTTGAACACCCACTGCGTCTAAAACAGTGACTTCTTCCACTAGACTGAATGAACTTATTCTCAGGCCCAAGGCCAGAAAAAACATAAGTTGAAATCTAAAGGAAGTCAGGCTGGCAGTGAGAAAGAGTCTAACTTTAAAAAAAAATTGAATATCTAATTTCTTAATTGCTGAAACAGCTTTACCAAGGTAAACTGCTTTAATTTTAGTGACAAAAAAATGAATTGGTAAAAAAAGAAATTAAAAATTACTTTAGTGCTCCCTAACAATACAAACCATGAAATGGCCAAATGCTGTTTTACTCAAGACTTTCTTGCCCAGAAATGGGTGTGTGGAGTTGGATCTTTAGAAAACATCAAAATGTAAACATTATCGTGAGAATAATTATATCATCATTATATGGGTAACGATAAAATTATGAGTAATTATTGCTAAGAAATAAGTCCAAAGAGGACAAAAAGGATAAGCAGTGTGGTTTATAAACTTGAGGCTTCCTTTAAGCTATAAAAGGAGAACCTTTACATAAGTTTTAAAAAAATTCACATTGGATGTGCAAGTTTTCCACTGCCCGAGTATTTTAAGTAAAAGTCCACGTCATAACCTTCGCACACATATATATTTCATTTTAAATGATTCAGAAATTAGCTATAGGTCTATTCTTTTCTCCCTTTCAAAAAAGCCAAACCAAACCAAACCAAAAATCTGGATAAACGAGCAAAACGTTACCAAGAGGGGAAAAGAAACTAGTTGGGTTTTCCCCCTTAGTCGCCCACCAGCTTTCAAATGGTCACTCGCTAAGGACAAAGATGTACCGAACAGGTAGGTTGTCTGTGCCCAGTGGGCTCTGCGCTCCAAAATTAGCAAAAGCAATTACTCTCCCTCTTCCAGCGCAAAGTCGCCACGCCAATTCACAAGCACTCACCCACGTAAGAACAGGAAGGGGTGGGGGGAAGAATTAAAACCAGGACATGCGTTTTATCTGGCACAATCAGGGACAGAAACCGCGCTGCCCTGGTCCCAGGCTGGCATCAGCGCTGACCCGCAGCCTCCTGGGAGTCCCAGAAATAGTGTCTCCCGCCCCTCGGGCTCGGGAGAGGGGACAGGGGAGCCCACACCCGACCATGCTCTTCGCGGGGGCTCCTGTGAGCTCCAAAACGATTCATCCCGCAGGGGAGCGGGCTGGATCCCGACAAAAGCCCACCAAGGGCCCGACCCCCCATTTGGGGGACTTAACCGCTATGACCCCTCCACTTGCGAGGTGCTGCCCCAGGACAGAGAGAGGGCGGGACTTCGCTCCTATTTCGGGGCTCGGGGGAGTTTCCGACCGCGAGTTGGCGAGGTTACCTCAAATTCTCCTCACGAAACCACTTCCCCACCCCCTAAGAGGCACCCGAGCTCCACTGGGCTCCTAGAGACGAGCTCCTGGCAACGGTTGCTAGGCCGTGGCGTTGCGTCACTTCCGGCGGGGCTAGGCGCGTTTCCGCGCGGTCCCCGGGCTTGCGCTCTGGGGGCGGGGCCTCGGGCGAGGAAGGGCGGGCCGGAGCCGCGTCCACGTGCAGAGAGGGTTTGCAGTCCTGAGCCACTGCCCAGAGCCAAGCGCTTCTGGTCTGTTACCCCGACTGGAACGTGGGGCAATAACCTTCCTGCATGTTCTACGACTCGCAGTTTACAAAGTACGCTCTGCGTGATTAACCTATGCTAAATGCGCGTGCTGTTTAATTCATTCATTTATTTACCAAACATGGGTGTTGATTTCTTTGAGACAGGGCCCGGGTGGAGAGGATTGAGCTGAGGAAGCATTTGGCCTGGGCTTCAATTTTAGGTTTTTGACATAAGTATTTCCAAATTAGGCTATATTAATACATAGGAGCCATTGTGGAGAGCATCTGGCAGGATTAAGAGAAGAAACATTCATCACAGAGATTTCAGCTTCTGCCTCGCATTATTGGGCCACATTGCCTGTCCTGGGAATTAATTATTTTTAAATCCTGTAATTTTTTAATATGCTAAGAGCCTGAAAAGAAAAAGAAAAGAGAAAAAGTAAATGTGCTAAGGCTCCTTTTGGCTTCTGGGAGGCTGTGTTTAGGCACATACAGAAATAAATTAAGCCCTCCTTATGGTCTATTCATAGAATTCACATCCTATGTGGTAGGCAGGGAGATCTTTGTGCCCAGATCACAAGGTTTAGATGAGGCTTAGAAGTCTACTGGAAATGCACTGGCTGGTTTGGAGACCTTAGTTGGTAAGTGCTATTTTGAACCCACCTCTATTAGACTGGAGACCACTGTACTTTGTGTTATCAGTTGGCACTGAAAAAAAGAGAAGAAAAAAATCAAAATACTTCATACCCTGAAAACTTAGTTGTCTGCTGAGATATCTTAGGCCGTTCTTGAATCAACTGCTATGCCTCTGATGGCTGTAGTAATAGTCTCGGTGAGGGTGGCTCCCCAAGAGGAAGGGCTGAATTCTGTTGCTGGACGTAGAGATGCTGGGCAGAAAAGAACCGCATATGCTCCACACAGGTGGTCAGGGAAGGCTGTTAAATCTTAAAATCTCTGCAGAAAAAACCAGAAAGGAAGAAATGAGCCTGTACTTATTGTGGGGAATATCTTTAGCACTGAGAACCTTCTCCCTGATTTCCTTCCAGCAAATTATCTTTCTTCAATGCAGACTTCCATCGTAGCCCAAAAGAAGTCTTGGAATAACAGAAGACCCTCTAGATCGCCACAAAAATCTGAGGATGCCATGAACATAATGTTTCCAGCCCCTTCTCATTTCAGAGCTTCCAAACAAAAACTTTCCTGTGCAGAGTACAGGGAAGCCAAGCCAATTTTCTGTTTTTGGTATTAAATTTAGACCTTTCATCCTGACCATGAGATATTTCTGGATTCTGCACGAGTATTCAGCGAATGCCAGGATTCAAGATGCTATCCCATCTGGGGCTACTCTGCAGGCTGCCCACTTTATCTCATTCTTCTAAAACCAGGAAAAATGACCCAGACACAGGAACAAATTCGGAAGTGGGTTATTCTGTTATCCATTAATTGTCATTTAATGCTTTTTGCCATCTAGGTTACTTGGAAATGAAAGAAATTAAATTTGAACGGAAACCCAAATTGAGTTGTACAGATACCCTAAATAGTCTCT
The DNA here is from genome assembly GCA_963575035.1 of Avahi laniger. Taxonomy (NCBI): domain Eukaryota; kingdom Metazoa; phylum Chordata; class Mammalia; order Primates; family Indriidae; genus Avahi; species Avahi laniger. Next base: position 16,555 of record CAUYSK010109189.1, on the reverse strand, counting down.
GTTCTGGCAATTTAATCTTGTGGGTATGTTTAGTAGCAGAATGTGCTTTCTTAAAAGGTAAAAATAAATAATATGTGAAACACTCAAGTAAATGGATGAGATTTCAGAGGTCTTATTAAAAGCTCGCCTGGTACTACATTTTTGTCCAGTAGATTTTTTTTAATTGGTTCTGTATCTGCAAATGTGCTGTGGTTCACAAAGTCCGGAAATCACTGATGAGATTAATGGGCTATGTAGACTGGCCAAAATAATATGCAATTCATATTAACTCCTTGGATTGAAATACAGAATGCACTTAACCTTACTGGGCTCAAATAATAATCAGGTCATCACTTACTGAGTGCTTGCTATGTATGTGTCAGGAACTTTGCTAAATACTTCATGTATGTGTCAGAATTTACTCATATTAATTTATGTGTGTACTCCTTCTGTTTCCCATCCTCTTGAAACAATTTGCATTGTCTTGACTTTTGCAGGTTGAAAATCAGAAGCTGCACTTCTCTCGATACATCTATACCTCCCACAGAAGCTGTAGGCCTATACTGGTTATCCTCAAGAAGGAAGTAGAGAGGGCAGAACCTTCACAAGTGAGAAGAGAAAAGAGAGATGTTGAGAAGAGTGGGAAAGGGTTACAGGTTGATAAGCCCAGAGCAGCTTCTGAGAAGAGAGAAATACCCTGAGGAGGCCGCACTGTGCTCCAGTGGCTTCCAGTCTGGCCAAAGCTTTCCTTGTCTCAGGCTTGACATGGAAGCCTCAATGCCATTGGACCTGAAAGGACCTGCAGCCTGGGAGGGTGGGTAACCAAGCAGTCACTAGGGTGGGCCATTGACAGAAGACTGCAGGTGGTGCTCCAAAGCTTTGTCACTGCAAAAGAGCCCAGGGACTTGGCATCCCTCAGGATGCGGGGGGGTGAGGGCTGGGGCATGCTCAATAATGAGATTACATTTCTTGCCAACCTAGCAGAATGGAGGCTCAGAGCTGGATTTCAGTTGATTATAAAATAATGTCTCTTGGATTCAGGAGGTAAAACTAAACTAAAATAAAAATAATAATGTTCTTCCTCTTACAAATATGAGTCGTGGAGTAAATTTGATAACCTCTGTATCAGTCAGCATCCTAGCAGGATAAAGAAGGCACATTCTGGGCAATTAAGGAGAACTTAAAGAACTAATTATTTATTTATTTATTTATTTATTTAATTTAGAGACAGGGGCTCGCTCTGTCACCCACGCTGGAGTGCAGCGGAGCAATCATAGCTCACTGTAACCTCCAAATCCTGGGCTCAAGCGATTCTTCTGCCTCGACTTCCCATAGTGCCGGAATTACAGGCGTGAGCCACCATGCCTGGCCAATAAAGCTCTGTTTATAAAGGTAGGGGCAGAGTTTAGGGAAACCAGTAATGAAGGCAGCCACTGCTGCCCCTGAGCCTGGAGCAGCAAGAGAAGAGAACAAGCACCAGAAGCCCAACAGAGTAGCCATGTGGAGAGGGTCACCTAATTGGAGCCTTTAGGTGCAGCCAGTCCTGACCACCCTCTCTTCGCACCCTCTAATCTCTTGTGCCTGCCCCCCATCAGCTACACCCAACAAGAAGAAAGGGGAAGGGAGCTCTCTTGAGAATGTCCATGCAGATCTGCCTCTCTGGACAAGGAGCAGGGAAGAATAATGCTATTCTTCAGAAATGATAGATTGATTCTTTATAGATTGAGTTATACAATCAAAGTGATGGGCAGTGAGGCCTTGGGAGGTCAATGGATCCACCCCCACATCTTCCAAGCTGCCCTTGCTGTCTTGTAGCTGAAGTTCCAGGCATTACATGGAGTTAGGCCTAATTTCATTTCAGCACACTGCCTGTACCTACATCATCTCATTTAATCTCCACAAATCTTCAAAGACAGTACTACTTTTTCCCATTTTATGATTAAAATAACTGAGGCCTAGAGGGTTAATAGAGGGCCCAAGGTCACATGGCTAGCAGCTGGCTGAGCCAAGATTCAAACACAAGTCTACCTGATTCCAGAGCCATTTTCACCAACCCACTAAACTGGCTCAAAACTGGCCAAGCAGAGTCTGAAAGAAGGACCATAAACCAGGCTGCAGAAGTGGGAGACAAAGGGATTTTCTGCACGGGAGGGCCAGTATTAACACGGTGTCTGACTTTCTCTGCCTACAAGGGCTTTGCCAAGGAACCTCTTATCTTACCCAGGTAGGGCTAATGGTTCAAAATCCAAGTGCTTACCCTGAAAGAGGGGAAAGATGGAGAGAAAAACACTTGGGTGATGATGGGAAAAAAATTGTATTTTCATTGCAGATGCCTTTTAAGTTCTTTTTTTCCCAGCTGAATGTTTGGTGTATTTATAGAATTCAGGGGGAGTATTTAAGGGTAACCGGCAGTGGAGCTGCATTTTGGGCCATCGGGAAGCTCAGAATCATGCAGGAAAAGGTTGGTGGGAGGGGACAAGAGCAGCAGGGCACAAACCAGCTTTGTCCTTCACGTTGCCAAGACTTCACCATCCTGGGCTGATGACGTCAACTCAAGGTCTATGATATTGCTAAAAATGGAATTATAGAATCAGAATGATGGGCAAATGGGTGACTGGATAAATCAATTGTGGTATAAACATACAGAAGAATATTATTCAGCCATAAAAAGAAATGAAGGACTGATACATGTTACAACACGGATGAACCTTGAAAACACGGTGCTGAGTGAAAGAAGCCAGACGCAAAAGGCCACCTATTGTAGGATTCCATTTGTAAGAAATATCCAGAACAGGCAAATCCACAGAGACAGAATGCATATTGGTGGTTGCCAGGGGCTGGGAGGAGGGGAGAATGCAAAGCAAGCATGTAATGGGTACAGAATTTCCTACTGGAGTGATGAAAATGTTCTGGAAATAGATAGAGGTGGTGGTTGCATGACATTGTTAATGTACTAAAGACCACTGAATTATTCCCTTTCAAATGACTAGTTTTATCTTATGTGAATCTCACCTTAACTTAAAAAAAAAAAGACTGGCAGTCCGGGCCTTGGGTGGTCAGCAGTCCACCCCAAGTGTTCCAAGCAGTCTTTGCATTCTGTAGCTGAAGTTCCAGGTGTCGCGAGGCATAGGCCTGATTTCACCACGGTCTTTCCTTCTCTCCTGGCTTCCATCCACTGGCTTGCCAGCCTCAGGACCTTTGCCCTGCCCTGTCTTCCGCCTGGCTGTTCTTTTCCCAGATCTGCATGAGCCTGGTTCCTCCTCCTCAATCAGGTCTCAGAGCAAATGTTTCTTTCTCAATAAGGTCTTTTCTGACCCTCTTACTCAAAGTGATCAACCCACCAGTCACTCTCCATCACTGTTGGTCACAGCCTCTTAGAGGGTAATGACATCAATTTAGTGGGTCTTGATTAACATTTTAAAAATGGAAATGGGCTGGGCGCAGCGGTTCATGCCTGTAATCCTAGCATTTTGGGAGGCTGAAGCGGGAGGATCGCTTGAGGCCAGGAGTTTGAAACCAGCCTAAGAAAGAGACCCTGTCTCTATAAAAAAAATTAGCTGGATGTGGTGGCATGCACCTGCAGCCCTAGCTACTCAGGAGCCCGAGGCAGGAGGATTGCTTGAGCCCAGGAGTTTGAGGTTGCAGTGGGGTCAGATGATGCCACTGCACTCTAGCCTGGGTGACAGAGTGAGACACTATCTCAAAAATAAATAAATAAATACATAAATAAAAATTGAAATGGAATGGAACAGAAAATCTTGCGCAAGAATAAGAGTAAATATTACTGTGTCAGAAATATTTTTTGCTTCCTCACAAACCACTCCAAATTTATTGACTTACAACAACAATTTTTCCCCCACGTCTGTGGGTTAGCTGGGCTCAGCTGGGCAGTACTGCTCCATGTGGCATCCACTGGGGTCACTCATGTGACTGAATTCAGCTGGGTGCTCATCCGGGGCTGGAACATCCAAGAAGGGTTCCCTTCTGTCCGGTGCCTTAGTGCTGGCTGCCATTTCTCCTTCACATGGTCTCTCATCATTTTGTTGTCTGACCTGAGCTTCCTTTTACGGTGCCAGGCACCAAAGAGCACAAAAGTGGAAGCAGCCAATCCTCTTAAAGCTGAGGCTCAGGACAGGCACAAAGTTGCTTCTATTGCATTCTATTGGTCAAAGCAAGTCACAAGAGGCACCCAGATTCAAGGGAAGGAGGAACAGTCTCCACCTCTTGGTGGAGCAGCAACATGTGCATTCCAGGAATGGGAAAAATTGTTGGCAGACATCACTGCTACAGTTGTTTTGTGAAAGTTTTATTTCAGTTTAATAAACATGCATGTGTGTACACGGGGGTCACATGATAAACATTTCTTACTGTGAGTCACAGCTGGAAAAACACACTTCTTCATGTCCTTAAAAAATTTCTTTCATAGCATTTAGTATTCACTGAACTTAGCTTACTTTACTGTAGATCTCACCCACTAGAATATAAGTTCCCTGAGGCCAAGCACTTTGTCTTGTTTGCTGCTGTATCCTCAGCACCTAATAGGGTCTGGTATGTAATAAGTACTTAATAAATATCTATTGTCATTGAGTACGTTGTCGAATCAGCTACCATTTCTTGGGTGCTGAGCACTTAAAAGCATTATCTCATTTAATTCACTCAACACATATATGAGCACCACTATGTGCCATGCACTATTCGAGGTGCTAGAGAAACAAAGGGAACAAAATAGACAACAATACCTGTCCTCATGGAGTTTATTTTCGCTATGATATCAGAATAGTATAGAATAGATTCATTGACACTATTTTGACAGAGAAGCAAACTGAGAGTCAGAGAGGTCAGGGAACTTGCCCAAGGTCACACAGCTAATAATTTCACCCTGACACCTGGCTTTTATCCACTGTGCTGTAGATATTGGATTTTTCCCAAAGATGGGCCTAGGTGGTTACAGATCTCCATTCCTGCAATTGCTTCTCTGAAAGATCAAACTTGTCTTTCTGGGAGTCAGACACGAGGCAGTGGGAATAGGTGAGTCCCATGACCTCAGAGTCCCTGCCTCCACTCCCACTCGGTGACGACGGCTCACACCTGGGGTGTTGCAGATTTGAGCCACAGATCTCCGTCAGTCACCCCCACTGTCTTATCGGCATGTGACAACCCCAAGTGGCTGGGGCCTGCAGGCCAGGCAAAGAATGCAACCCGAACAAAAATAAACCTGCCACATTCTTTGGCAGCCCCCTGCCCCTTCCCGCTCTCCAGCCGTCCATCCTCCTCGCAGCAGAGTCTGCCAGGGAAGGCAGAGACAGGGCGAACAGGGTGGGGGAAGCCAGGGCTGCTGCTGCCCAACCAACCGGAGAAAGAGAGGGAGAGGGGAAGAGAGGGAGAGAGAGAGAGAGAGAGGGAGGAAGAGAGAGAGAGAGACATCACCTTATATGGGAACATGCGCAGACAATATGTGGCAATGGCTTAGAGGGCAGCAGAGGTCAGATACCAGACAGATGGAAGAAATTAAACATGGGACAGAGCGTGTTCCTGGGCCCTGAAAACAGCTCTTGTTTCACAGCAAGTTCGCACAAAGCCTGGCCCGTATTCCTTTTTTGCCTAAGCCGAGCAAGTTGTGTGTCCTAACCTCTTCATGACTTCAACTCAGGCTCCCCAACTCCGTGGCTTGGCAGAGGTCCCAATCCTTTAAAGTCATTTCTTTGACGAACAAAATTCCTCGTTGCAAATAAAAAGGAAAAGACTGGGCCTCTTTCTCAAGAGTTTCCAATATCTCTCCAAAGCACATAAATTAGTAGTTAATGAGTTAATAATCCTTCATTTCTTGTTCATTCATTCAACAAATATTGAGGACCAGTTATGCCTCGGGCACTGAGCCAGGGGCTGGAAAGATGGTGATGATAATGGTGGTGATGATGATGATGATGATGAGTTAGTTACTATTTGTTGATTTGTATCCATTTGATAAATATTTCCATAATTAATAATAATTTACTTAGCATCTTCTAACAGCTCTTTGAGTTAACTACTATTACCATTTCCATTTAACACAGGACTTTTCAGCCTCGGCACTATGAACATTTTAGGCTGGATAATTCTTTGTCATGGAGGGGTCTGCTCTGCCACCTCTCATCCTCCCAACTCAGAGTCATCTCTGCACCTACACAAGGGACCACAAACTAATATCCCCATGGGCAATTTAGATAAATTGTACTTGACTCACAGAGTGTTAAAAAAAAAAAAAGAGTCAACATTTAAAAATTGAAATATTTCACATAAAAATCTGGATTTCTGGGCTGCCTTGAAAAATTAAAGAATCTGGCCATACTGTGTGGCATAGGTTGCTGGAGCTGAGAAGAGGCTGCCCACTTACAAGGTGGCACGTGCCATCCAGTTTCCCACAGTTCTCACCATTCTCTATTGTCTCTGATCCTAAAGCCTGTGGCAGGCGATGGTTATCACCATGTTTGTACTACCATTTATCTTAATGTAATTGTCCTTTGTCTCACATATTTATCAAAAAGGAAAGGAAAGTGTAGATCAGACGGGCCCATGACCTTTTTATACAGCTGCCCCCACTGCACTCACTTCTATCACTGCCTCGTTCCTGCGGCACCAGACTTTACCTCTGAGCTTGCCATCCTTTTAAGCCCTTCTGAAATTTCTTTCCTAAAACTATCCCTACCATTTTATAAGAATCCTTTATATTTTTATTTCCCTTCTCATTCACAAAGCACTGTCAGCTACAGGAGGTCATTCACTTCTCCCAGCCACCCAAGAGGTATATATCGTTTCCTCCGCTTTAGAGAGTTGCGTCCGGAGAGATGAAGTGATTTACCCAAGGACACAGCTGGTTATCGGCAAATCAAAGTCCTTCTAAGTCCAATACTTTTCCCATTACTCTAGGTGACAAAGCATGTTAGCACTTTCAGTTGCAAAAGACAGAAAGTGAACTGAAAATGGCTTAAGCCAAAAGAAGCAATCGATTAGTTCACGTAGCTGGAAATCCATAGAAACCATGGACTTCAGGCACAACCGGATGGAAGAGCTCCAAGGCTGTCCTCAGGGCTCTATCATTCCTCCTCCATCTCTCAGCTCTACTCTTTACTGCCGTGGCTTTATTGCCAAGCAGCCCTTCTGCTCGTGATGGCACACAATCCAATGGAAAGAGACTTCTCTTTCCACACAGTCCCAACAGATGGAATTGAGTTTCATTGGTCTTGATTGGCCTGATCTAATCATGGGCCCAATGGAGAATCAATCACTGGCCAGAGAGACTGACAGGCCCAGGGTCACATGACCACCTGGAACTAGCAGGTGGGGTTTGCTATGCCCAAACCAGAGGTGAGGGCTGATGTGGGGAAGGAGTGACTCCTCTGAAGGAAAGTTGGGTGGTGTTATCAGAAGAGGGGATGAATGCTGGAGAAGTCCAAAAACCAGATTATCCCCTAAACCTAGAATCTTCCTAGAGCATGTCCTTCCTCTCTTTGGAAGATCATCCTTATTCCTTCCTCCATTCAAATTGACTTCAAGGCCCCTGTCAGGCCTCCAGGATCCAACTGCTCTGGGCTACTGTGCAATTGTTCTTCTGGGAACTCCTAGTGCAGTGAGAATCTGAGCCACGCATACCAGCACTCAGCTCTCTAGCTGTGGACTGAATGAAAGAATGAGGAGATAATTTGTGTGGATTGCAATAATTAGAAAACAATGTCAAGTTTGGAAGGAAATAAACAAAAAATGTTAGTGATGGCTGTCTCTGAGAGGTAGGGTTATGGGTGATTCTGGCTTTGCTTCATTATTCTTTTCTGTATTTTCTACCATGAAGAAAAAATACAAATGATAATAGTCAAAAGGGAGTAATGCAAGTGAGTTGAAGCAATGTGAGGGCAAGGGCTGAGTGTTACTTCTGTTCTGTCCCCTTAACTCCCAGTGGCAGGACACACACAGTGTCAGAGCTAGTTAGAGCTCGCTGGGAGCTCTAAATTAACACCATCAGAGCTTATAACAGAGACTGTTGATTCCCTTCCCAAAAGCCAGTCCTCCTTTTCTCTTTCAAATTCTCTGAACCCCCGTTTTGTGTGGTGTCTTCCCTTCTGCTTATGGCCACAGGCTTCATGGAGGCAGATCCCAGCCCCAACCCCTGCATAAGAGGGGGACTCTGCTAGTGAATCAGTCTCTGCCCCAGTTTCTCAACCCCAGCACTATCGACATTTTATGTCAGATAATTCTTTGTTGCTGTCCTGTGTATTGTAAGATGTTTAGCCGCATCCCTGGGCCTCTTCCCCGTAGATGTCAGTAGCACACTAATCCCCAGCTGGGACAACCAAAATGTGACCAAACATTACCAAATGTCCCGTTACAGGACAAGATTACCCCTGGTTGAAAACCAGGGACACAAGCCTTCATGTCAATCTCATTCCCCTGGCTAGTGATTGGTTTAGGCAGGGCCATGTGACCCAATTCTGGCCAATGAAATGTGAGAGCAAATAGGCCCGGGATAGTAGTTCCTTTTATAAAAGAAGACGGTGTTTCCTCTTCCTCAGGATGTCCCTTTACTTGGATGTGATGTCTGGGAACACAGTTGCCATCTTGCAGCCATGAGGGGAACTCACTCAAGGGCAAAAGCATCATGATGAAGTTGAAAAAATGGAGAGAATCTGTTGACATTGAGTTGCTGCATTAGTCAATTTGCAGATTACTTGTTATGTGAAGTAAAATTGTCCTAATGTTTAAGTGTTTAAGCTAATTTGAGTTGCACTTTTCTGTTACAGCATCTTATCCAATTCAGGAATCTGTTGGACAGACACCGCACACACAAACAGATTTTGTTGTTGTTGTTGTTAAAAAGGCCAACGAAAACAGTGATTGGGTGGCTGGGGTGTGGCTATGAGAATCTGGAGTTGGGGACAGGCGTTTCATCTGGTGGTCACTTTCAAGAACCACTGTTGATCTAAAGCTATTCCAGTTCCCTAGGGATCTGGTAATAATTGGTACAGATACTGAAACAGAGAAGGGGATTAATTCCTTTTGCAAAACAAGGAGGAACATTTGGACGAGCACTCACTACATGTCACCATTTCGAAACTGCTGCAAAACACCAAGTTCTGTTGTATTAAAGCTAATATTTCTGGAAGTCCACCAAAGAGCCTCTAAGATGGAGCTGATTAAGAAAATGCTAAGCCAAATGCCATACCCTCCAGAAGCCTCAGTTTGCTCATCTGTAAACTGGAGAGAATAAGATGAGAATTCTTTGATACTGAGGATCAGAAAGTGCTTCATGAACCATAAAGCAGGTAAGGGATTATCGATGCTATGCAGCCCAGACATACAGCAGTGTGTCCATACCATTCAGATAGTCTAAATATAGGATGTGGCCGGGTGTGGTGGCTCACACCTGTAATCCTACCACTCTGGGAAGCCCAGGCAGGAGGATTGCTTGAGCTTGGGAGACCAACCTGAGCAAGAGTGAGACCCCGTTTCTACAAAGAAATAGAATGCACTCTAGTCCAGGCCACAGAGTGAGACCCTGTCTAAAAAACAAACAAACAAAACAACAACAACAAAAAAGTAGGATGTGTTGTGACCAAAATTACTAATCGTTTCTATGTAGCCTTGTTAAGTTTCTTATGCTTCTGAGGCTGTTTCTTCATGTGCACATTGTTGCAAAACCTTGTTCTGACTATGCATTGAGGTTCAAATAAAGCTCTTTGAAAAAGAGGGATACAGGCCACTATCATTTCACAGTTGTCTTGTCCAGGGTCAGACAATGGCAACGCAGGCACCATCGTGAATGTTGGTGCATCACTGTCCTCTGCTGGTAAGCAGCAGTACCACAGATGGTTACAGAGAGAAAAGGGTTCTCCTAGAGGGATTTCTGGGAAACTGAGGCTCAGAGAGGGGAAGGGATTCACTCGAGGGTATAGAGTTAATTTGCACAGAGTGAAGTCTTGAATTTAAAATTCCTCATTCCTTGCTCTTTCTAGAGGAAGAAAAATAAGGGCTGGAAACTCATTAATTATGGTTTCACGCTCACCAGGCTCTGCTGGGTTTTTCTAAATAACCTGATTGGGATTTTTCTCTCCTGCCCTTCCCTTGCCACCCAAACTGTTTGGGCTTCTTGTCCTTTTCTTCAGGTTACTACCTGTGGCCCTTTTAGGCCCAAAGTCCTGTTGAGTGCTTAGTGCTTTACAAAAATTATCTTGGGTCCTTACAACTACTTCATAAAGTAGGCCAGGAAACAAAACCTCAGAGAGGTTATGACACTTGCGGCAGGTCCAACAGCCAGTAAGCACAGGACCTGGCATCTGAACACCCGCTTGAGACCCCAAAGCCCACATTTATTTGCCACCAAAAAAAACAAAGCAAAAGCATCATGGCGACTTGTGTTGTTGAAGATAGATTTAAAGTAATCTTGTGTTTTTTGATTGCCTCATTGTCTCATTTTCTGAGCAGTCACAGGATGAAGCAATAGTGGAGGGAAGATCATATGAGCACCTGCCACAAGCTGGTGACATTCACATACATTATCTCTGTTGATTCTCCTACTGACACATACGTGATCTTGAATTCTATCCACAAAGTTGAGGTACAGATGAGGTTAAGAGGTTAAGAAATTTGCCCAAGGTCGCTTGGTGATAGCTGGGATTCAGACTTTTAACCTCCCTTCTTGGTGCTAAAACCTAAGTAAATATGCTTTTGAAAACATAAATAGGGGATATTATATGGTAGCAGGGTCAGGCTGGACCACAAGCCTCCCCACCATAAAATCCCTCATTTCCTTTCCCAAAGCCTCAGGATTGGAAGTCCTCCTGATCTGGGTTCATATCCGACATCTCTGAGCAGTACTGTGTGCCAGGCCCTGGCAAGGTCTATTATTTCTTTTAATTCTCCTGACAACACTGTGAGGTAGCTATGATTATTATTCCTGTTTTCCAGATGAACTAATTGAAGCTCTAAGAAGTTAAATATCTTAAGGGCCAGGGGCCAGCCCAAGTGTTGACAGTAATTGTAACCCAAATGTTCATAGCAGCACTATTCATAATAGCCAAAGGTGGAAACAACCCAAACGTCCCTACATGAATGAATGGATTAACAAAATGTGGTATATCCATACAATTCGATATTATTCTGCCATAAAAAAGAATGACGTATTGACACATGCTACAATGTGGATTAGCCCTGAAAACATTATACTAAGTAAGCCGGTCACAAAAGGCCACATAGTGTCTGATTTCATTTATGTGAAATATCCAAAACAGACAAATCCATACAGACAGAAAATTGGTGTTTACCAGGGACTAGAGGAGGAGGAATGGAGAGTGACTACTTAATGGGTATGGCGTGTCCTTTTGGGGTGATGAAAATGTTCTGGAACCAGATACAGGTCGTGGTTGCAAAGCATTGTGAGTGTGCTAAATGCCACTAAATTGTTGCTTTAGTCAATTTCATGTTAAATGAATTTCACCTGGATGGAAAAGCCCAATCCCAAATATGCCTTATCTTCCTTCCCTGCTTGATTTTTCTTCATAGCACACACGGCTCTCTCACATTCTATATATCTAACTTACTCATCTATTGTTCATCCTGCTTCTTTAGATACAAATTCCAAGAGGGTAGGGATTTAAGTCTGTTTTGTTAACTCACATGTCCCCCAAAGGGTCCCTGGAATGCAATAAATATTTGCTGAATAAATGACTTAGAAAAAGGGTGCATGAGCACACCCTTCCCCCTCCCCGCCACCATCTCTAATCCTAACAGGCTCCGGTCCCTGGAGCGGTAACAATGGTCCTCAGTCTGGGATCCTTTTTTGCTTCTTTTCCTGAAGAGCTGCAGCCACAGGCTCTCGCTCAGCTCAGCCCCTTTAAACCCTTCTCTGTTGAGAGTTCAGATAAGGAAGGCTCCCATAGAAAACAATGAATCCATCACAATGTGAAAAAGCTGCCACTCTGTGGCCTCCGGCAACAATTTCTCCTAACTCCAAATGCAGCTGTGAGGCCAGCCTGTCCCTAGCGCCCACACCCAGCCATGATCTTGTTCCCCAGCTGCTTCAGAGGGGGATGTTTACAGGAACCTGTAGATGACCACTTTCTGAACTGCTGCTCAGACACAGCCCTGTACCAGGCACTCAGCCAAATGACAAATAAAACATATAATCAATCATTCACTTGATGATTCATTCATTCGGTTCGGTGATTCATTCGTTCATTCATTCCGGTGGTTATCAAACATTCACTGAGCACCTATTATGTGCCAGACACTGTATGTTGCCCTGTGGGCCTTGATTTCAGAGCTGGCAACACGTTAAAGACCAGGATTTCTCGGACCGGCACTGTTCACATTTTGGACCAGACATTTCTTTGTCATCTTGTCCTGTGTGTTAGCAGCGTCTCTGGCCATTAGATGCCAGTAGCACTCCCACAGTCATAACAACTAAAAATGTCTCCAGACGTTGCCAGAAGTCCTCAGGGGCACACACTCACCGCTCATTGAGAACCACTGGTCTAGACAAGTATATTTTCCCCAAATTATCAGAGAGAGGAAAAAAATGCACTGAAGTTATTTTTGCTGTTTGATCTTTCCTCTCTCTCCCTGTCTATCTACCTCCCTACCCACCTACCTATCTTGCTAGTTAAGTCAGAAGGCAAAACCATAACAACAGCTAACATGTGTAAAGGGCACACAGTAAGTGCAGATTTTAGTTATGATGATCATTATTCGGAGACAGCTCCATGTTCAGCACTTCAAGTCCCTTATCTCAGTTACTCTCACAGCCACTGTATGGACAAAATGCTCTTAATGCTTATTTTACAGATGCGGAAACCAAAGTGCCGAGATGGTAAGCAACTTGTCCAAGGCCACACTGAGAGTAAGGAGCAGAGCTGGGGTTCAAGTCCAGGTCCGTAGACTCCAGAGCATGAGCTCCTCACCATTCGCCTCCTACTCCCTAGCACAGAGCCTTGCACATCCTAGTGCTCCACAGACATTTGTTGCCTGAATGAATGAACACAGGACGGGGAAAGGACTCTGAGAAAGGGCTGGAGAAGTAGAGGCTGCTGTTTTGGGGCTTGACATTCAGGAGGGACATGTATTGTCTTACATATTTCCATTATTCATTAATCCATTGATCCATCCATCGATCCATTCATTCATTCACCAGGCATTCCCCAGACACTGAGTTGTACCTGGCACCTAGGAGGAATTCTGGTTTCAAGATCTCACAGTTGAGCAGGAGACATAAGATGTGTTCAGGAATAATTGTACCATCAGATACAAAGTGAGAAGCCACATTACGAAGGGACACATAGACACTGAATTAGTCAAGAGCTTTTGATTGAAAGTGATAGGAATGCCTGTCCCAATTGGCTTAAATGAAAAAGGGAAGTTATTGGCTCCTAAATCTAGTCCAAGGCTTCAAGTATGGCTTGATCAAGATATTCAAATGATGTCATCAGGAATCCCTCCATCATTTCTCTCTGGGTTTCTCTGAGTTAACTTCATTTTCTGCCAGCAAAATGGCCACCAACAGCTTTAGGCCTATATCCTGCCAGTTTAGTAACTCTGTCTCAAAGATAACACCGTTTTTTCAATGATTTTAACCAAAGACTCTTACTGGATCAACCTGACTCATGTGCCCACTCTCGAACACAGCACAGTCATCATGGGGAAAGGGTGCTTTGATTGTCCAGGACTGGGTCCTGGACCCACCCCTGGGGCCTATGGATGGGGACAGTTCAGCCTGAACCAAATCAACTGAGAATACAGGAGGCCTGTTTCTGCCAAAAGCAAACCAGGAGAGAAAAGAGTGCCAGACAGTCCAAACCAACAGATGTCTACTGAAAGTATGATGGAGTTTCAGAGGAGAGAGTGACCCTCTTTCAGCTGGTAGATCAGGGAAGGCTTTGTGGATCTTATGGAATCAGTGACCTTTCAGGTCGCCTAGGGATCCAGTACATTCCCACAGGACGTAGCCTAAGTGCTGATCGGAGCAATATCTCACACTAGAGACCCTGATTTTCAGATCCCCCCACCCTGCCACATCATTGCCAAGTTAAACAGACCAAATTATATGACGTTGCTTGGACCTCTCCCCTCGGGAAAAACAGAATTTTGAAAAAAAAGAATATGAATTAAGTGCCCAGCTCTTAATTCATGTTCTTTTTTTTTTTTTTTTTGAGGCAGAGTCTCACTGTGTTGCCTGGGCTAGAGTGCCGTGGCATCATCTTAGCTCACAGCAACCTCAAACTCCTGGGCTCAAGCGATCCTCCTGCCTCAGCCTCCCGAGTAGCTGGGACTACAGGCATGCGCTACCAGGCCCGGCTAGTTTTTTCTATATATTTTTAGTTGTCCAATTAATTTCTTTCTATTTTTAGTAGAGACGGGGTCTCGCTCTTGCTCAGACTGGTTTCGAACTCCTGAGCTCAAACAATCCACCCGCGTCGGCCTCCCAGAGAGCTAGGATTACAGGCGTTAATTCACGTTCTTAATAGAGAGGTCCAATTGGCCACTAGCCAGCAATAGTCTGGCTCTCCTGGGCAGATGTCCACCCAGGTCCAGTGAGCCACAGCTGGGGATCAAAGGTCTACTGATTTCAGGTAGAGCTAGAAGGGACAGTTGAGCATGGCGAAAAAAACCTGTTAATTCCTGCTACAGTTAGATATTTGAATATTGAATTATTGAAACTGGGCATAGAGTAGCCACTGCCCTTGTCCTCTAAGATCTATTATTATTTTATTATTATTATTAACATATCATTATTAATTAAAAATTGCAGTTCATTGAACATTATCCTGTACCAGGCATGGTGCTTATAATTAGTAATCTCTCTGAATTCTCCTAATGCTAACTAGGCAGTCAGAGACCTTTCTTTATGCATGGCAACCCGAGGGACATTTGGGATTTAACAGGTGTGCTTTGGGGAAAGAAGGCCAATTATTCAACGTTCACTTAATCAGAGGAGCTGAGGGGTAGGTGGAGTCATAAAGGAAGGCAAAGAGCTGGGTAGGCAGATGCTAAGTGGGAGACTGTTTCAGGCATAAGGGAAATGGGGGTGGGTATGAAAAAAATCGAGAGAGAGAGAGAGAGAGAGAGAGAGAGAGACAGCCAAGGGAAATTTGGTTTGACTGGATAAAAAGGACAGTGGGAAGAGGGAGTTTTGGTAAGAGCTATGAAATGAGCAGGGAGAGCAGAGATCTTCAAATCACGGACTCTTCCGCATCCCTCCCCTCATCCAGCAGGTGAGCGGACCCAAGCAGGTGCTCCTACCCAGGGCCTCCACCCCTCCTACCCAGGGCCTCCAGAGACACTGGGCTCAGCCTCCTAACCTGCCCCTCGGCTCTGGCCCTCATGTCCTGTTTGCCGCACCTGCTTTATCCTGTGTCACCATCTGCATGCCCAGCCTGGTGACTGGACCCCGGCTCCCACCCATGCCACTGGCTTCTCCATTTGGCGTGGAGCTCCTCAGCTGGATAAGACTACTAGGCTCATGAAGGCCATGTCACTGGCTCAACGCAATGGGCCCGAGAGAGTCAATGTCATTGGCATGTGGTGCTGTCAGTTCTGTGGGGGCCGAGGGAATGACACTGTTTTAGATAAGTTCGTTTGATCGTAAGGAACACACAGTCTCACTCTGAAGGCTTACTATTCAGATGCTCAGGGAGAAATTAGAAGATGGGATCTCATAGGAAGCAAAAAGAGATGTTGTAATTGGGTCAGGCTTCTTGCAGTCCAGAACTCGGGAGGAATTCTCCATTGAGGACCACTCTGGGCACCTTGGAGCTGGGGGTCTTCACGTCGAAGCCCCACTCTCAGCTCCTCTCTGCCTTCTCTCTGTCCCTCTGCATCTGCTTTGTGGTTCACACCCTAAATTTCCACATATTCGGCATAACTTTGTTCTGCTTTCCCCCTCTATTATCTGTGGCAGAAGGCACAGCTGGAATTAAACTAATTGTTTTTATCTCTGCTTTAATGAGAGAGGTGGCAACTTATTGATGCAAGGAAGGTATTTCCCTTCCTAAGGGTGACGCATTCAGCTTTGGGTTAAAAGGAGATGCTATCGGGCACATGTGGATATCCTGGTAGATTAAATAAAAAAGAAACAGCCTGGGCAACATAGCGAGACCCCATTTCTACCCAAAAAATAAATAATAAATAAATAATAAAAAGGAAAAAAGGAACTTGTTCTCTCAAAAGCTTACCTACAGAATTACCATAGGACCCAGCAATTCCACTACTGGCTAGATAGATACCCAAAAGAATTGAAAGCAAGGACATGAACAAGAATCTGTACATCCATGTTCATTCATATCAGCATTATTCACCAAAGCGAAAAAGGTGGGAACAGCTTAAATGTCCATCAATGGATGGATGAGCAAACAAAATGTAGAATATCCATACAATGGAATATTATTCAGCCTTAAAGAAAAAAGGGAAATTGTGGCTGGGCACAGTGGCTCACACCTGTAAATCCAGCACTTTGGGGCCGGGCGCAGTGGCTCACGCCTATAATCCTAGCTCTCTGCGAGGCTGAGGCGGGTGGATTGTTTGAGCTCAGGAGTTCGAAACCAGCCCGAGCAAGAGC
>CAUYSK010109188.1:0-37361 GCA_963575035.1 Avahi laniger | reverse complement strand
ATCTTCCCTCCTCGGCCTTTCAAGTAGCTGGGACTACAGGTATGCACCACCACACCCAACTAATTTTTTTAAATTTTTTTATAGAGACAGGGTCTCATTATATTTCTCAGGTTGGTCTCAAACTCTTGGCCTCAAGTGATCTTCCCATTTTGGCCTCCCAAAATGTTGGGTTTACATGCATGAGCCACTGTGCCCAGCCCGTAATCATAGTTTAAAGAAGCAATGATAAAAACTAAAATCTCAAGTTGCCTCAAACCTCTTAGCTGGCAGAATGAGCTTAGAACCGTAAGCCAAATCAAATGTTTTTCTCATTTGAAATGGTAGTTTTTATAAATTAAAAGCACAGAAGTAGGAAACAAATACTTGAATGTTCTTGAGAAATGAGCAAGCAAATGGATTAAGAATAAATCTCAGTTAACTCATCTAAATGCTACAGGTAACCATTTTAGTATATTTGCCATGGGCCAGCTAAGGTTTCCTCATGAGCACATATAAAGTCTCCCAAAGTGACCTCTGCAGTCTGAAGTCTACCTGGAGCAGAATGATGACTCTCCAGTGTGGATATTTGCGTATTAGTTAGTGGCCACTCTAACCATGACCCTCCAGCCAAAACCTCAAAGCCAAAAAGTCAAGGAGCTCAAAACCAACTACTCTGAGCCACATTCTCTCTCTGTGCCAGCACCAGGATTGTGAGCTATGCCATGCCAGGTCAGTTTCTGATTCTAAAGAGGTAGCAGTATGGTTCTAGTGTAATGTAGTGAGTATTTATGGAACCTCTGCTATGTGCCAAGCCCCTTTGGTGGGCACTGTAGGCATACAAAGAAGCCGTGCCCTATGTCCTTGAGGAGCTTGCTGTCTTATTTAAGGGACACAAACTACAAAGAAATTAGAGACGATTTAACAATGAAGTGTTAAGTTGAATACATGATCAGTTTCTAAATTATGTGATTACTGCTACATGTTTATTGCTGTGGTGGGCAGAGAAGGGAGAACCAGCCCTTGACCCTGCCTGGCAATCATACTCCATTTCCTTGTCTGTTCATTCACTTCCTCTTATAGACGGTTGTTTCAGATCTTCTCTTCTCTCCTAAATTCTCCAACACCTCCACCACCATCCTTACTCTTAGTTGGAGACCTTACTTTCTGTTTCATCAAAGAGATAGAAGCAGTCAAAGAGGCCTTCTGCAAGCTTTCCCCAGCCCACCCACCGACCTATCCCTACTGTCTTGCCTCCTGTTAGTCGGGATAAAGGTCCACGCTCCTAGCTGAGAGCAGCCCGCCATTTGCATCCTCTCTTGCCACTTAAAGACCTCACTCCAGAAACTCTTCCCTTTCTCCCGAAGCCTGGTTAGCTCTCTCTCTCCTGCTTCATTCCCGTCAGCCCATAACACGTGACGGCACTTCTCCCAGCTTGATTCTACTTCCTCATCTAACTGCCACCTCATTTTTCTCTTTCCCTTTGCCACAAGCATTGTTTCGTTGAAATGTTTTTCCACTCAATTTATTTTTTAAAAGGTTACTGCTGTATGCGCAGGGGAATTACAGTTTATCAGTGTTTAGGATTTCTAAAGTTCTGATTCCAACAGCATAGAAATAAAGTATTTTCCTTAGAAAAAAGCAAAAGTACAAGGAAAACTGAGGTAAATGTCAGGACTTGTGCACTCTAGTGTGGCTTCTCAGCCAATTGTCTGGCAAGCACAGTAATGTCTCCAGGCCTCAATTTCTTTATGCAGCTCCGATTTCCTGGAGTCAATGAACATTTAGCATACAAGTCATTGGTGAATTAGGCACTGTTGTTTATATAATTATATTATAACTATGGTAATTCCAGTCTATTAGAAGGGAATACTTTCTCTTATAGAACTGTATGAAAATTGTGTAAGAAATAGGTAGACAGCTATTTGAGAAAAACCATGGAAAATCAGAACTGCAGTAGACAAAACTCAACTGGTAAATAGCCAAAGCAGTTTCTAAAACAGTCAATCTGTAGACATTTAGAGGAAGAACATGAGCCACTTGATAAATATGGACCTATCTTTGCCCTCAAAGACAAGCCAATCAATGTCATCTTCTCAACTTACTGTGAGCATTTGGAATCTTGGATTGCAAATGCAGAAACCATGACTATCTTCCCTCTTCGTGGTCAAACTTTGTTACCTGATATCATGGAAGAAATCAGAGAAAGGGAAATCCAACATTTAAAATAGTAACTGTAGGCTGGGTATGGTGGCTTACACCTGTAATCATAGCACTGTGGGAGCCAAAGAGGGAGGATTACTTCAGCCCAGGAGTTCAAGACCAGTATGAGCAATATAGTGAGACTTTTCTCTACAAAAAATAGAAAAATTAGCCTGGTGTGGTGGTGCACGCCTGTAGTCCCAGCTACTCGGGAGGCTGAGGCAAGAGAATCTCTTGACCCTCTCAGAGTTTGAGGTTATAGTGAACTATAATGATGCCACTACACTCTAGCCTGGGCAACGGAGACCCTGTTTCGAAAACAAATGAACAAACCAAAAATAATGCCTATTTTTGCTGGGGTGTGGGGATAGAAGGAACAACAAAAGCATATGTCTACTACTGGGGCTAAATGTACCATGTTTTAAGACAAGAATCAAAAGTACAGCATTGATAGACTTGTGGAATTTTAGAATTGCAAGGGACCTTAGTTAGAAACTATTCTAGGTCCAACTGCCTATTCATTTGCTATCTCATGGAAAAGAAGAAAGGGAGATCTGGTGAGGGAAAATATACAGAATTATGAGGTGCAGTAATCTCAACTGGGCAAGAGAACAAGGAAGAAGAAATGGGTATTTTGCTACATATGTTCATTAATGTGGCACTTTATGGAAGAGGCAATGGATAAATAAGATGGCTTATTGGACACACTGATGGGCACCTGCCTGGGAAAAGCATTTCTAGATTTCTGTGCTTCAGAAAAGAGGGACAACACTAAAAGAAAGGAAGTTTGGAAACAGGTGTTTGGGGTGATGGGCCAAGCTTTGGAACAATCCAGGTAGGGGGAGAGAAGCATCGTGTTAGAAAGAAGAAATACCTGTTCTCCCAAATAAGTGTCCCAAAGGTTGAGATAAGGCCTAGGTTCAAATCCCAGAATATCACTGACTAGTTTTATGGCCTTGAGCAAGTTATTCATTCTCTCTGTACTTTCCTAACTATAACTCCAGGTTGAGATAGACGGGGATTTAAATTCCAGGAGCATTACTGACTGTGTGTCCTTGGCAAGTTGTTAATATTTGTTCTCTGGGAGTCTCCTTACCTATAAATTAGCATATGAATAACTACTCACAGATTGAGCACACAATGTGTACTAGAAGTATTAGAAGTACTAATAGAGTAGATGTTATTAGTATGAGGATATTTGTACAAATTTATTAAAAACCACTAACCTATAACATTCTTTAATTTGAAACCCATCACACTTGTGTTATCTGCACACAGAGTTTCCTAATGGCCTCTCCTTGGTAGAAAAATTGGGCCAAGGTCAAGGTGAACTGCTTCAAGTCGATTTTGGTGTTCCCAAATTTATTTAAGCCTTGAGAAATAAGCCAGCTAACATGAATGATTGCAAAGCCCTTAGGAAGCATTACTTATAAATTCACCATCCTTTTCATTAATCCAAAGTGGGCACCAAATCTAAATATTCAAACTTAATAGTTACTCAAAAGAATTTAAAGTTCTGAAATTTAATCTAAACCACAAATAGCCACATCGATCTTTCTATCACACTTCCTAGCTGTAATTTAGAGGGATATGACATAAAATATTAGGGGAATACCAGGCTTGAGTATTTGCTGGATTCTGACAATTTGGTGATGAGAGAGTTGTGGCTATACTCTTTGTTTTGTTAACTCTCAGGATGCTTAGCAGAGGTGAAGTGGGGAGCATGCATAAATGTAGGTCAAAGAGGATCAAAATCCTTTTCCTCTGTCTACTTAAAGAAAACGGCTTCCCTTAAAAATACAAACAGTTCCTGGAAAGGTTATGATTCACTGGAAGCTTAATAGGAATTGCTTTGGGGTTTCACATAAGACAAACAGACCTTCCCATGATTTTTAGTGAGACTATTGTTGCCTTCTAACACTTTCCACCAAATCACTGAAAACTGGGTCCAAGACTAGTCTCAAAAAGGAGGCTGTAGTCAGAACTGGTTACTCACTTCCTTCTAAAAGACCACATGGACGAACCCCACATGCTTTTCTTCCCTCTTGACATTCCATCATGGGGGTTCTATATGGCTCTGCTCATCTCTTCATCTGACTTAACCTTCTACTCCTCTCCCAACCCCCCCTATTTTACCCTTTGGAGCTCAGCTTTCATCAGCAAAATCCCTCATTTCTTCATGTTCATTTGCTTCCCTTTTGTGCTCTAACTGAAACCCATTTGTCTCTTGAGAACAGTGATTTTGCCCAGCCCTCTCTGTGGCTGGAAGACTGTTTCCTTTTTTTCTCTTTATTTCATGCACAGCAGGTCTGGAGATGACGGATAGATGTCCTCCTTATTCTCCATGACCACTTTAAGATGTTTTTTCTTCTTCTTCCCTAAACCATTCCAGCTCCAGCTCCTCTGGAGCACAAGTTATCAGAATATATCACCATTCCTCTCCATTCATTAAAGATCTTGTCTGGATCACTGCCTTTCTTTCCACCATGGTTTTTGTTACCATTCTTAAGTACTCCAGCATTACCTGGACAGTCCATCTGACAACTGGCTTCTCAACTCCTTGAATTTCTTGCATCCAGTCATCTGTTCCTCCATCCTACCTCAGATATCAACCCAATCCTCATACCTTAGACTTTGTTAACTGTGTTACCTCCAAAATCTCCATTGTAAGTATCCTACTGCTTGTATGCCATGATCTATTTTTCCAGCTCACTTCTAGTACTCCACTTCTGACCTGTCTTTGCCCCTAATGGGGCATCTCTAACCCATTGATTCTTTCATGTTCCCTGTTTATTATCCCATCGTGCCCTCAATTTCCCTGTTACCCAATTCAGATTCCATGACCTATCACTTTACTCCATCCCCTGTGTGTACAAACCTTGTCCATGTCCCTTCCCATTACACTTCTCAGGCAAAACCCCAACTCTGAATCTCTGTCACCTCCATGCCTGCAGCTGAGCAGCTGAATGTGGCTGCAGAAAACACATAATCAAGCTGAGTGGCCTCACTTTAGATTTTTGATCACAAACACAAACATCAAGTCAGTCTTCAGCACAGTTTGGAAATCCAAGACCTTTCCAGAAATATTCTGAAAAATCTTGGGGGGGAAAACACGAGACTAGAAGCAATAAAACTGTATAGAATTCAGATAAGAAAGTCAGATAAGAAATGATGGGCCCATGAACTAGGTAAATGGTCATAGGAAGGTGGGTTACACCTGTTATCAAAAAGAAAAAAGTAACAAGTGTTGGCAAAGCTCTGGAGAAAAGGGAAGCCTTGTACACTGTTGATGGGAATGTAAATTGGTACAGCCATTATGGAAAACTGTAATGAGGTTCCTCAAATAACTGGGTAATTTACCCAAAAGATTTGAAATTTGTTTGTTGAAGAGATGTCTGAACTCCCATGTTCATTGCAGTGCTATTCACAATAGGCAAAAGTTAGGAAATCAACCTAAATGTCAACAGATCAATGGACAAAGGAAATGTGGTATGTATATGCAGTGGAATACTATTCAGCCTTAAAAAATTCTGTCATTTGTGGTAACATGGATGGAATTGGATGACATTATGCTAAATGAAATAAGCCAGGCACAGAAAGGCAAATATTGCATGTTCGCACTTACATGTAGAATCTGAAACAGTAGAACTGATAGAGGCAGAAACTAGAATGGTGTTTTCAGGTACTAGGTGTTGGTGGAAATGGGGAAATGATAATCAAAGTGTACAAAATCTCAGACAGGAGGAATACAGTTTTTTAGTTCTATTGCACAGTGTGGTGAATATAGTTCATAAAAGAGTATTGCACATTTCAAAATTGCTAAGAAAGTAAATTTCAAATGTTCTCACCACAAAAAATGTTAAGTATTTGAGTCAAAGGATACGTTAACTAGCTTGATTTCATTATTCCACATTGTATTCATAAATCATAACATCACTTTGTAGCCCATAAATTTATATAATTATAAAATGTCAGTTTGCAATAAAAAAGGTAGAAGACTAGTTCACAGAAACCAAGTGAATAAAATGTTTCAAATAGGAGTAGGAGAGGCTAACAACATTGAACTCAAACTCAAAGTATACATCAGAGTCACCTAGAGGACTTGCTGAAACACAGATTATGGGGCCCCACTCGAGAGTTTCTGATTCACCAGCTGTTAGGTTGGGCCCAAGAATTTAAGCCTCTAATAAGTTCCCGGGGAATATTTGTTTCACTTTTGAGAACCACTGCTGCAGAGAATTTTGAGTAAGGTGAGATTTGTGAAGGATCTTGAAAATGTGGAAAAGGAGAACAGTATCTGTGCTGTGTTGGATGGAAGAAGATGCAGGGTCAGGAATGGTTGGGAGGGGAAGGTGTGGAGACGGTGAGGATATGTGATTCTTTCAAGGCATTAAATTATCGAAGAAATGGGAAGAGAGGGAGTCAGTTAGAGGGAGTTACAGAGGAAGGCTTTTTATTTAAAGATCGAAGAGATTTGGGCATATTTATTTGATGACGTCAAACAGCTGTAGTGAAGGCTTGAGAAACAGAAGATACAGGAGGGAGGGAGGTGAGTTGGAGGGGACCACAGCTAGAGGGGCCAGTCACCAAGAGCAGTGGATGGCAGCAGGTGTGGAGAGGTGTGTAGGTGGAGTAGCCTGTGCTTGAACTACCCATTTTTTCCATTAAGGTAGAAAATAGACTCATATGCTTAGATCAGGGGACAGAGTAGAAGAACAGAGGATTTAAAGAGAGAGGAGAAAGTCTGAAAGAGCTGCTGAGAAGAAAGGCAGACAGTTGATCATAGACAAGCATAAGCTTTCTTCAGAGCACTGAGAACTCGGCTGCAGTTGGTCCACGACTGCAGAATGACAGACTTCTCCCCAAAACCCCTTGACAGTCCTGGTTTAGGAGCAGAGAAGGCAGACCAGGGCAGGGGTGACTTTCTTTCTGGTTCTTCTGAGAACAATAATACCTCCACTAATGAACTAATGAGTGCTCTGGGAATAAAGCTCTTTTATTCTGAAAACAGGCAGTATGAAAAACAAAAACATGTCTATAAATCATGGAAGCAGAACATTTGTAGCCTTATGACAAATTGCTCAGTATGCAGTTTTTTTTTTGGTCTTGGATCAGACCCTAGTATAGATCAACATGTAAAATCTTTGAAGATTGTCTATTATCTTTTGTCTCAGGTCCCTGTGACCCACTTCGAGGGTCTGACCTCCCCTATTCTCTTCAACCCCACCCCTTAGCAAATCTGGGAAGGGTTTGATAATCAATCTTGGTGATTACAGATTGTTGGAATCACTCACTCATGTGTTGCTTTAGTCAAGAATATATATTTTAGCTGGGTGCGGTGGCTCACGCCTGTAATCCTAGCACTCTGGGAGGCCGAGGCGGGTGGATTGTTTGAGCTCAGGAGTTCAAGACTAGCCTGAGCAAGAGTGAGATCCCATCTCTACTAAAAAAATAGAAAGAAATTAGGTGGACAACTAAAACTATATAGAAAAAATTAGCCAGGCACGGTGGCACACGCCTGTAGTCCCAGCTACCCAGGAGGCTGAGGCAGAAGGATTGCTTGAGCCCAGGAGTTTGAGGTTGCCGTGAGCTAGGCTGACGCCACGGCACTCTAGCCTGGGCAACAAAGTGAGACTCTGTCTCAAAAAAAAAGAATATATATTTTAAATGTTTTTGTTTCAACTGTGGAATGATATTGGACTTTCCTTTCTTGAAAGAAGTTTAGGTGTCAACATAAAGGTGGAGACAGTACAGGTAATGGATGTAGTATATCTGATCTCCAGTGTACTGTATTGTACCCAGGGGCCAGAAAAGTGCCTGGCACAGAAAAGGCTTAGCAGATATCTGGTCAATGAATGAACAAATGAATTAATGAATGAAGAAACAATGATGTTGAGTTGGGGTGGGAATGGAGTTGAGCTGGAAATGGGGAACAGACTTTGTTGATGGAAGTACAAATTATTGCAACCTTTGTGGAGGGTACCTCTTACTTGGGTTTCTGAAGAAGTAGACCTGAGACAGAGATTTGAGGGTAAGTACCTATCTTAGTTCATTTTGTGCTGAGACTGGGTAATTTACAAAGAACAGAAATTTATTTCTCACAGTTCTGGAGGCTGAGAAGTCCAAGATCATGGGGCTGGCATCTGGTGAGGCCTTCGTACTGTGTCCTCACATAGCGAAAGGGGCAAGGACAAGAGAAATCAAACCTACTCCTGCAAGCCCTTTTCGTAGGTACATTAATCCATTAACGAGGGCAAAGCCCTCATGACCTAAACACCTCCGTTAGGCTGCATATCCCCACACTGTTGCATCGGGGATTAAGTTTCCAGCACATGAATTTTGACGGACACATTCAGAACATAGCAGTAGTTTATCTGGGAGGTGACCTCAGGTAATACTGATAAGGGAGTGGGAAACTGAGAGAAGAAAGAGAAGGAAGTCAACAAAAGGGTATGTTTAAGAGGGTTACTCATTGTGATTAAACAAGACTCAATAACTGGAGACCTCTGGAAGCTGTGTCTTGCCAAAGGGCAAAGAAACTGGGCATTTATACATCAACTCCTATTTGTCATTGGCTGAGGACTGCTCTTGGGTATGTTTACTGCCTAACATTTCTGGCCTGCCCTGTGGTTGGACAAAGCATGCTCTTATAGCCAGGGAAATCTCTCAGGCAGAGTAGTACAGGTACTTGCAGCAGGAAACCATGAGTGACTGAGGAAGAGGTACCATGGGGCATCCAGAGCAAAGTGCCAGGGCCCATTTGGGAGTACCTTTCAATGTTTCAAATGCATATATCCTTCCATGCAGTAATTTCACTCTATAAATATATGCACTTGATAAATGCACACATGCACAAATACACATAGACACACAAGAATATTCATTGCAGAATTATTTTAGTAACAGAATATTGGGCACAATCTCAGTGTCCATTGAAATCCTATGCAGCTGCCAAATAAATGAAGAAGATCTACATGTACTGATACAGAAGAAAGATCACCAACATATATTATCAAGTAAAAAAGCAAGACACATAATGGTTTAAATAGAATAGTATGCTACCTTATGTGTAATATGTATTATATAACACATATAATGCATATTATATATTATATACATATATACTTTTATATATGCATAAAATATTACCAGACGATGCACAAGAAACTGGAAACAGTGATTCCTCTAGTGTGGAAATTGGGAATGGGAAAAAAGGCAGACAAGGTAGAAGGGAAACTTTTTTTTTTTTACTGTCATCTATTATATTGTGTAAAAGTTTTAAAAACATGTTCATGTATAAGCTATTTTAAGAAACTAAAATTTTAAGTGAATTGGAGTAGTTGCATGTGTGGGCATGTATAGATCGTATTTAATAGAATGAAATACAATCTTCTTTCTGTCCCTACCTCCATTCCCAACCTTTTAATTGCAAGGGAATTGAATCTCAAAGGATTCCAACAGATTTCTGCAGCTCTTCGAAGTTCTCATGTTGGGATTATTCCATTCCAAGCCAATCACGAAAGTGACCTCTCTAGGCTTCTTTCCCTATTGCATTTTTCACAGGTCTCTGCTTTCCTGTGACCCAAAGATATGGTGGTTGCTAAATGACTTTAAGACAATCACAAACAACAAATAAGTCCTGGCTCAAGCTGGACTAGATATTCTTGATAATACATTGCCAGTTGAAATATTCTCATCCTTGAAAAAAGTCCCTCAGGTGGTCATGACACTCTCTCTGGCAGGGAAACCATTCCTTGTGGATATTCAAAGCTTTTCAACATTTGACTGGGCAGTGGTGTGTCACAGAAGTGTCTAATTAACATAGATCTTCATTTTGAGGAACTGGGGCTTTTTCTGGAGTTATGGGGAATAGAGGAACTAATTCTCCCTCATGAAACTTGTGAACTGCTGCTGTTTCTTCTGCTTTCTTAGCCTCTTCATGGGGGAAAGTATTAATCAGCTAATTGCTCAATTTAATCAGCGCAGGCAGCCACATTTAGCATAGAATGTCCCGATTAGATTATTTAATTTTTGGCAAGAGAGAGGGAGAGAGGTACAGATTCCCCATTTCTCTTTGTTGGCGCCACTGAATAATAATAACAACAAAGATCATAATTTCTCATCTGCAATATTGCAACAGTAACGTGGAATGCTCCCGTCTCCAGCCTTGCCACTTTTTAAATCATTTTTCAAGACGAGGCCATCGCGATCTGTCTCAAATGTGAATATAAGTCTGATGATCCATGTCTTGAAACCCCTCAGTGGAACCCTATTTTTCCTATAAGGTAAAATACATTTCACTAATCAGGTTTCTCAAAGCCTTTCATGGCCCAATCTCTGTCAAACTTTCCAGCCACACAACTTACCATTTCCCATATTTTTATGTTTTTTGCAATGTTTATTAATCTTTACATGCAGCTTGTCCTCTCCTTTATTTCCAGGCTCAGAGGTCCTGGGCCTCTGGATTCCCAGAGCCCTGTTAAAATCTTTCCCTATCATGGTACTTATTACACAGTATTGTCATTTTTTGTTTTCTTGTCTGTATCCTTTATTAGATGGAAAAATTTTCTAGATAAAGACAGTCTTTTATCTTTATATTCACAACATGCAGTAAGCACTCAATAAAAGTTGTTTGCATCAGTTAACTTCCCTCTACTCTCTTCCCCATCAACTGCCTGTGCTTGAATGCCTCCAGTTCACACTTTTGTAAACCTATCTTACTATTTTAACCATGGTTAAGAATAGTGTTGCAGGTGGGGGAGGAGGGCAAGGGCAACATATGTAACCTAAACATCTGTACCCCCACAATATGCTGAAATAAAAAAAAATACAGAAAAAAAAAAAGAATAGTGTTGCAGATTGGGTTCCCCAACTGGAAGATTCTGCAATGGAGATTTGCGTGCAGAAATTTTGGGGGCAGTCTCTCAGGATCAGCACCCGTGGAGGAAGTGAAAGAAGCAGATTGGGAAAAGAGAGAAGTTGGGCTGTTAGTGTGGTGACAACATGGCCTTAGCTGACCTCACAGAAAGCTCTAGAGCTGGGGTAGTCCTTTAGGGTTGGCTCGAGTTGGGACAAAGAGGCTGAGCTTTTATATCCTTACATCAACCAAATCTTGGATGCAGACTGCCCCTGGAAAGGGTCTTGACCTTGGACAAGTTGGATCTCTTCAGCCAAGGGCAATTACTGAAGAGGCCTGAGAACTCAGAACAACTGGGGGGCAACATTTCTAGCATCTGTGGGAATAATCAGGAATTTCAGACCTGAATGGGGATCTAGGCAGTACAGCATTCTGTATCAACTACAAATATGGACTCTGGAGTCAGAATGCCTGTGTTCAAATGTGAGCTCCACAATTTGCTGATTGTTCCAGTTGTCTATTGCTTTGTGACAAACCACCCCAAAACTGAATGGCTTAAAAAACAATAGTCATTTATTTAGATCACAAATATGCAATTCGGGTAGGGTTCAGTGGGGATAGGTCATTTGTGCACCATGTGCACCATTGCACATGGTGTCAGCTGCACTGCTCATCTAAGGTTGGAAGAATCACTTCCAAGCTTGTGCACCCACCTGACTGTCGATATCAACATGGGTAACATAGCTTGGGTTTCCTTACAGCATGGTGGCTGGACTGCAAGGATGTATACCCAAAATCAGCTAAGCAGAAGTTGTATCATCCTTGATGACTCTGCCCTAGAAGTCACAGAGCATCACATTTTGGTAGAGGAGTGTTGCTATGGTTTGAATGTTTGTCTCTTCCCAACTCATACCATTGCCATTGTAACAGTATTAACAGGTGGGGTCTTTAAGAGGTGATTAGTGTGAGAGTTCTGTCCTCATGAACAGGTTAGTGCTGTTATCACAGGAATGGGAGTGGAAGTGGAATAAATTTCTGTTCATTATAAATTACCTAGTCTCAAGTATTGTGCAATAGAAGCATAAAATGGACTAAGACAAGTGTCAATTTACATTGCAAGAAGAGCATGTTGGATTGAAGTTACCATTATGGCTATGTTTGAAAATTACAATCTTCCACAACCTGCCCTCTGGCCACAATAGCTCATACTCATCTTTATGCAAAATATACTCATACCCCTCTCCTAAGACCCCTAAGGCTCATCCCATTATGGCATCAGGTGTAGCCACTTGAGTACCATTCTGAAGACCTATGTCTAAAGATGCAAGTTATCTGCTCCTCTCAAATCCAACATAGAATGAGGGACAGGCACAGAACAACTCTGGTAAACATTTCCATTCAAATAGGGAGAAAATAAGAAATACAACTGTTATGGGGCCATAATAATTTTTAAATTCAGCCAGACACTTGTTAGTTCCTTGATTAGGGCTCATTCTACTGCCTGGGAATGGTTCTCCACAGCTCTTGGTTCTGTCCCAGTCTCTTGGTTCCATATTCTAGATGATCCTTCATCTTCTATAAACTGTAGCCCATGTTTGCAGCTGGGGAATTTTCTCAGTCTATATTCAAGTCCAAAACACTATTTTAATTTTTTATAATCTCTGCCCCTTTTATTCCAAATTGACAGTGCTTCCACCAGAACAATTCTCTTAAAAACTCTGTGAGTTTTTCATGAATCATATTGACATATACACATTAGACAAAAGTCACAACCACAAACCTATTTGAGACAGGCTCTTCTTTATCATTGGCCCTCTGTGAGTGTCCTGAAGGACATCATCCTTAAGATTCTTAGAAAGCCTATTATTTAATGGTGAGGATCTGTAAGATATGTCCCTCCTACCCTTAGAAGTCCTTTTATTTGGATGTATCTCTGAGGTACCATCTTAAATATTTCTGAGGTCTTAACGAAGGGATTTATAGGCAAACCCTACATTTGATCATCTTCGCCTTGAAGCCATTTAAAGATTTGAAAATCTTGGAGAGGGTGGGAAAGAGAAACAGTTTTATTTTCAAACCCAGAAAATTCTGGCTCATTTGTATGTAACAGTTTGTTCTTTAGCTCATCTCTCTCCTCTCACATTTTATCATAGATAGTGAGAAGAAACAATGTGGCTCTTCCAGTATTTGTCTTGGAAATCCCCTTAGCTAAACTATCAAATTCACTAGGTACATTTCCTTTTGACCATGCTATCCCATGTGACTGAATTGCCAAATTTTCAGACACTATGTAGCATGACAACTTTTTCCTCTAGTTCTGAATAATATTTTATTTACCTTCCTTTCTGATAGCCTCCTTGAGCCCTTTTAAGCTTTTAGTAACACTCTAAGACCTTTCAGGTTTCTACAGACAGTCCCAAAGCCAATGCCACAGATTTTACAGTGTTTATGACAACATTCTATTCCCAGTGCAAAAATTTCTTTAATTTATCCTTAGCAGACCACCACAAAACTTATGGCTTAAAGAAAAACCAATCATTTATTTGGTTCATGAATCTTTAACCTGTGCAAGGCTCAGCAGGGATGTTTCATCTCTGCTCCACCCAGTTGGGGTGGCTTATCTTGTGCTGGAGGGTAAACTTACAAGATGCTTATTGACATGACTGGCAAGGGCTGGCTGCCACTTCCTCTCCACAGGAACTTCCCCAAGGTGACAGGCTTCCTCGCAGCATGATGTCTAGGTTACAAAGGTGAGAGTCCTAAGAAACCAGATAGAAGCTGTATCATCTTTTATGACCTAGGTTTAAAAGTTGCATAGTACCACCTGTGTCACAGTCTTAACTTTGCCCAAAGTCAAAGGGAGGAAACATGGACCCCAGGTCTTGATGAAAAGAATGTCAAAGTCCCATTGTAAAAGGGTAATGTGTGATGGGACATATTGTTATGGCCATATTTGAAAAATATGAGCTAACTCAGGCACATTACTTAACTTCTCTGTGCCTCAGTGTATTCTAAAAGTGTAGTACCTAGGAGATGACATGCTACTGCAGTTGTTATGACTAGCACAGAGTGGATAAGAGAACCTATGTATATACATTTTTTTGAGACAGGGTCCCACTCTGTTGTCCAGGTTAGACTAGAGTGCAGTGGCATCATCATAGCTCACTGCCCCAGCCTCCAGAGTAGCTGAGACTATAGGTGAACACCATCACTCCTGGCTGATTTTTCTTTCTCTCTCTCTTCTTTTTTTTTGGTAGAGACAGGGTCTGGCTATGTTGTGCAGGCTGGTCTTGAGTTCCTGGCCTCAAGTGAGCCTCCCACCTTGGTCTAGGATCCTAAAGTGCTAGGATCACAGGCATGAGCCACCATGCCTAGCCTTACCTTCTTTTTTATCCTTTACATCAGGGTCCTAGTAACTGTAGCCCAGAGCCAAATCTTGCCCACTGTCTGTTGGTGCTAATAAAGTTTTATTGGAACACAGCCACATTCATTTATTTATGTATTGTCTAGAACTGCTTTCACATTGTAACAGTAGAGTTGAGTAGTTGCGACAGAGACCATATGGCCTGCAAAGACTAAAATATTCACTATCTGTTCCTCTACAGAAAAAGTTTACCAATTCCCGCTTTATATTCTGCTCAATCACAGAGAGTTAGAACTGGGGTTGGGGGGCCTTAGAGATGACCTTTCTGAGTGCACTCTCCTCTATTCTGTGAGGATGCTGACACTCACAGAAGATTAAGTGACTAGTTAGGAGTAGAGAAATGACTTTTTTTTTTCTTTTTACTATATGCTGTGTACTTCGTTCCACACTGCGAAATATTTTACAAATACTCTCTCCTTCCATGCCTAACAAACACAAGGGGAGGCCCTATTTTGGTTCCTAATCTATATCTGAGGTGAGAACTCAGATTAAGTAGTATCAATTACATGGGGACAGAGCTGGAAATCCAGCCCAGGTCTTCCTGAGTCCAGAGCCTGTGCTCTGAACTCCAGCAGCAGCCCTTCTCACAGTGCGCCCTGCGGTCTGCTCGTCTCAGGACCAGCCCGCCTGAGATCCCATACTTTACACGTATGCTCTTCTCCAGGTTCTCAACCCTGGCTGGCTGTGCATTGGAATTATGTGAGGAGGTTGTTAAATATACCTGTGCCTATTAAAAATATAGACCTACGGATTGAGAAAGTCTGTAATGGGTCCCCAGGCATCTCTGTTTTTGACAAATTCCCTCGGTGATTCTTTCTCATTCAGGGTTGAGAACATTACTCTCAACTCACTAGAACCAGGTCTTCCTAACTCCTGTTTAGGAGTTTAATGGGCAGCGCTATTGTTCCACTCACATCTTTCTATTACATCTCACTTATTCAGTCTTACCCTTGCGTCCACCAAGAAACCATGAGAAAGGCTATTGCAAGAGCTGAGCCAGACAGGAGGGGCTTTAAGGGAATGATCAGGAGGAAGCCACGTCTGTTTCCACCTGGCCTGACTGTTTCTCCTGAGGACACATTCTCCTCTGAGATAGGAGGAGCACAGAGACTGGCAACCCAGAACCTCATTCTGAGAACTGGACGGCTAGGAAAGAAAAAGAGAGAAAAGCTGGAAGAGGAAAAGTCGGCAGCGTCCAGGGGCTGGGGAGCAGCCTCTGGCCCAGCACATTGATTGTTGAGTTTTTACCTTCACCTTTCTTCTGCCTTCAGATATTAATGTATTTGCAGAGGACTTGAAAATGAAACAGAAATGCAAACAATGATTCTTTTGGCTCTAACCAGCCAAAGCCAGAGAAACTAACAATTTTTAAGTCATCATTGCACCGATGAACTCGTTTAAACCTCAGTACTTTGAAGTAGTGCAGCAATTATATCTCCATTTTACATACGGTTGTTTGGTTTTGTTTACAGAAGCTGAGATTTCTACATATATCACAGACATTTGGTGAGTTGCCCAATCAGCAGGGCAGGAATTGAATCCCTAGTCTTTGGGCATAAGAATGGCAAGAGAGAAGCTTTCTAATCAAGGTTCTCACATTCACAAATAATTTAAAAGCATTGCTATGGCTTTGGCAGTGGCTTTTGAAAAATCATAGATTCTTTGGAAGTGGGAAGAGATGTTCTCTTGCCCATTTTGCTTATTTAACCTGTTGCAAAACTTGACAATGTTTTGCAAAACTTGACAGTCTCTTGGATTTTTAAAAATTTATTTTGTAACCCAGATGTCAGATGAGGCCTGCAACTTCCATAACCACACATGTTGCCTGAGGGTGATAAATCACCCTGGTTTGCCCAGGACTGAGGAGTTTTTGGGATCTAGGACTATCACTGTTAAAACTAGGAAAGTGCTGGGCAAACTGGGATGAATCGGTCAGTCTATTGGTTGCCTCAACTTACACGCAGAACTCAGCTATTTCATGGACCTCACAAAAAGCCATCTACTCATCAACATTTTGTGATGAACATTTCTCATCTCTTTCCTCTTTCCTCATCCCTCCTTCTTTCAGGAACAAATACAGTTCTCTTCTCTTGTGCAGAGGGGCTCTGCCCCGCTTCCTGAGGCATTGGCTTCAGTCATTTCATTGTCCCAAGGCCTCGGCTCCTACTCCAAGTGAGCTTATCACAACATTCCTTGAAACAAACACCGTGCTCTCTGGAGAGGAACGCTGCCCAACAGTTTTCATCTTGTCTTGGTACTGTTTTTTGTTATTATATACCACCTGGTGCCAAATGGATATGTTTTGTGAAGAGTCCTCCCAATCTGTGATAGTCTCTCCCCATTTGTCATGGGAACCCCAGTGTACTTGCCACATAGTGCCACATAGAAAGGACATGACTCGCTCAGTGGCTTAAGACAACTCAGTTGGCTTCTCTGAGCTTGGACACCTCATTTGAGAAACGGGAGAGCAAAACAAAATGATTTCTAAGATTCCTTTCTACTCTGACATTCCTTTGTATTATGCACAGAGATGAATGCAATTGGTCACATGAATCTTTTACATCAGCGGTCCCAAAACCCCAGGCTGCTGACTGGTACCAGTCCGTGATCTGTTAGGGACCAGGCTGCAGAGCTCTGCATCCCCCACCCCCCAGTGTGAAAAAATTGTCTTCCATGAGACTTAGGAAATGGGGTAGGGAGGGGCGCTGCACAGCAGGAGATGAGCAGTGGGCAGGCGAGCAAAGCATCTTCCGTATTTCCAGCTGCTCCCCATCACTCGCCTCACCACCTGAGCTCCAACTCCCCACTCCCCCATCTGTGGAAAAATTGTCTTTCATGAAACCCGTCCCTGGTACCAAAACGGTTGGGGACTCCTGTAATTTACATGTAGCCTAGAAAACTCACAAAGACATTCTTTTAAACATGTACCAACAGGGAAGAGGAAAATAGCAACAGGATTTATCCTCAGCCTTTTGTTAACCAAGATGTAACAATGGCCGTAATTTCAGAGGTCCTGCTCTCTGTTCTGTTTTCCTCTGGCAGAGTATCATTTAGAGAGTTGTTTAGGTGTTAACTACTCAGAAACAAAAAGATGCATCCTTTCCCCACCTACTTTTGAAAGTATTATGAGTATTTTATACAGATTGCAGAAAATTTGGAAAGTGTAGAAAAGCACAGAAGATGACAAAAATCACTAAAAATCCTTCTGTACAGATAGTGCCATTGTTAAACTTTAGGTGTATTTGGTTAAAAAAATTGCACCATGATATTTTATATTAACAAGTCAAATAGGAGTCTGGCGTAAGGTTCACAGACACCAAGTTAAGAATCTCTGATGTATGTTTAGATGCTTCAGTACTTACTGGATGACTCCAACCCCAAATGATCAATGTTACTGCTTTCCTGTTCTATTTTTGGATGTATTATAAACATGCCACTAACAAAGAGGAATATCAGAGTTTGCCAGAGTTTGACTTTGCCACTGCACAAACCATTCAGCCGATATAATTATCGGTCATGATTGTTGGCAAAGCTACTAGGAGGAGCCACTCTTCTATCCTGTTAGAGAAAATGTAAATTGAGAACATCTTTTGGAAGACAATTAGGTCGTATTAAACCCCCAAAATTTATATAACATATACCCTAGTAATTCACCACTAAGAATATCTGGTAAGAAAGTACTCAGAAATCAGAATATCTGATAAGAAAGTAATTCATTAGAAGTTTGTTTATAAAAAACTTGGTGGTGGGGAAATCCTTCAATATCTAACCAGAGAGGTTTGATTAAATAAACTATCTGTAAAATGGAATTCAATTAAGCCATTAGAAATCTCATGATAAAATGAGAAAGTGTAATCAATTATTAAGTGAATACAGCTACTTATTAATATCTACCCCCATTTTATCAATGGGGAAACTGAGAACTCTGGGAGAGTCTGAAACATCCCCCACGGTCGTGAAGTTCATTAAGAACAGTCCTGGGAGCGGAACCATGGTATTTATGACTCTAAACCAGTACTATTTTTGTTAAAACACAAAGGCCACTCTGGAAAGGAAAAATAAAGCTGAAATTAAGCATAAAGTGTAAAAGTAATATGAGGTTAACAGCATAATGCCTAGCACACAGCAGAACTTGAATGTATTTTTGTGGAGGAAGCAAACGAACGCCCAGTATTTCCTTCTAACCCCTGGCTGCAAGTGTCATAAGCAATGGAACAGCAGTTGGTAAGGCTTTCTCCTCCACAGAGTTCTTTGGCCCCAGTCTTCACCCTTTAATTATGCCATATTTTCTTCACTCCAAATTAGTCTGAAACAGCCTTCGATAACATTGTGTGCCATGTCTGGGTGGAAGAGGTAGGCTTGGAATTGTGTTAGGCTGATAAGAACTTTCTGGTTTGGGCAGGTAGCAAACAGGATATTTCATGTGGTTCAACATAATAGTTTAAGTCTAAAATGCTGGTGTTTCTTTCTATTTTAAGTGTTTAGGATGGAAACAGAACCACTTCCTCTTCTTTCTCAAGATCTTGTGGACACTCTTTTCCTTTCTAAACAGGAGGGACAAGGCTAAGTTTTGCTTGCTATTAATGTAACAGCACTTAACATAGCCCACCACTGGGTTGTGGGCTGCTTCGGGCAGAGCTTGTGGAAGGGAGAATGAGACAAGCTTTGACAGCCATAAATACAGAGGAGTTTCTCTTGTTCATTAGACAGCATGGTCCCATGCACAGGAACTCGGAAAAGGACGAGGACTCCCTTAAGGAAATTAAATGTGGAGCCTGGAGACCTAAGAAAATCAGGGTTCTTTTAACCTTTCCTAGAATCCGGGGCCAAGCTGAGCTAAGTGTATGCTATGCTCTAAATGTTTGTGTTCTCCCAAATTTCCTATGTTGAAGCCTAACTCCCACGGGGATGGTATTAGGGTTGGGCCTTTTGGAAGGTGATTAGGTCTTGAGGGTGGAGCCCCCATGAATGGGATTAGTGTCCTTACAAAATAGGCCAAGGGAGCTCATTTTTCCTTTCTACCATGTGAGGACACAGCCAGAAGGCATTTTCTACAAACCAGAAAGTGGGCCCTCGTCAGACATTGAATCTTCCAGGATTTTGATATTGGATTTCACAGCCTCCGGAGCTGTGAGAAATAAATTTCAGTTGTTTACAAGTCACCTGGTTTATGGTATTTTGTTATAGCAGCCTGACTGGACTAAGACAGTATGTCAAGAGGCTTTGCAGTGTGCTAGGGTAAGGACCAGGTACGTGAGGCAGTTCAGGTATTTTGCATTCAGGAGCTTTTAAAAGTTTTCCTTAATTCATCCGCCTGCCTTGTTATCAAGCCTGTTTTTTCTACCAGGCATTGTAATAGTTGTTGAAAATAGGACAGTGGATAAGATAGATAAATTATCTGTCTTCATGGAGTTTCTGTTCTAATGGGGAAGAGTGATAAACAAGGGAACAAAGAGGCAAATAAGATAACTTTGTGTGCTGATGTTCGTATGAACCGAATGCCCGGGGTGATGAACGGAGAGTGACTGGCGGAGGCCCACAGGGCTGTCCCAGGGCAGTTGATCGAGGTCCGAAAGATGAACATGAACCTGCCATAGGGGAGAAACAGGCCAGGAAGAGGAAAAGGCAGGTGCCAGGACCTGAGGTGGGAAGGGGCTGGTATGTTCTGGGGTCAGGAAAATGGAAAGAGGCCAGCGTGTGAGGAGAGTCTGGAAAGACAGGCACAATGCAGGATGGGCAGGGACTTGGGGGCCCCACCTAGGAGTTGGGCTTTTCTCTAAGCACAATGGAAGAGCACTGAAGGGTTTTCAGGGGTGGAATGACATGATCAGAATTGCCCCTTAGAAATTTTACTCTGGCCGTTCCCTGGGAATTGTAGACGGGCAACGGAGCATCCAGGTAAGAGACTTCTAAGCCCTTTGATAAAAACAATGTTGGTTCTTGACTCTTTGTGAGATCTCCCAGAAAAACACTTGGCAAAACATCACTGCTCTTTACAAGTATCTAAAATTCGTATTGAGATGAAATCAGAGATAGAATCTAACAAGAACTATTGGGCCACTCTTTTATGAAGATTGTAAAGAAAATGAAGAAACATACGTTTGGAAAAGCACCCCAAAAGTTCATGCATCTTTTAATTAAATCAATTAATGAATCATTCATTTCATTCATTCATTTATTCATTCTTTTATGTAACACATATTTATTAGCCCTCTACTTGGTACCAGGACCTGGTCTCTTTCCAGGGATTTCAATGGAGGAATAAACAGATAAGATCTCTGCCTTCCTGGGGCTTGTTGTTTACTCCAGGCAATTTTCATAGCCTTTCAGAACTGAGCCATGTTGCAAACTGAATCAGTTCTAGAGATCTGCTATATATCATATTACCTATAGTTAACGATAGAGTATCATGTACTTTAAAATACGCTAAGAGGATAAATCGCATGTTAAGTGTTTTTACAACAAACAAAGCAACCCACAAAAGAACAAAAGGAAACTTTTGGAGGTGGTGAATATGTTTAATACCTTGATTGTGGTGATGGTATCACAGGTGTAGACATATGTCCAAAGAAAATGTATACATTAAATAGGTTCAATTATTTGTATATCAATTATACAAATAAGAGTAATGAAACATAAAAAGGAAATTATAAGAGTAATATAGCATAAAACAGAAAAAAGAAAAAACAACTGAGCCACGTGGAAACAGGTAGAAGAGCAATGGAACTTTATATGGGAAGAGCCTCGGATTTTCCTAGAGTGAGAGCTTGATCAATATTGGTGGATAAACAACTGACGTTGAACAAGTCGTTAATTTCTCTGGACTTGTTCCTTCCTTTGAACAGAGGAGAAAAACTGGGAAGAGGGCCATAAACTCAGAGTGGCTGATGTGTAAGGCTTCTTTCAGTGTTGAAATTCTATCATGTAGAAGTTGCACAGAGGGATCGGAGCGACATCACTTGAACAATCTTAGCATCGCTAACAATAGGACTACCAGACATTGTAGGTCTCCTACATGGCACTATATGACAAACGTGGCATGCTCCGTGAAGTCTTCTTACCAAAAAATAGGACAATAGTCTGTTCAAGCTCCTGGGCCTGCCTACCAGTTATGAGAAATAATGAGGGTGCTGAATGTTTCACAGGGCACCAGGCTGCAACCAACCAAGTCTAAGTGTGGGCAATTCTACAGGTCAAATGACCTGGTTTCTTTAACACACACACACACACACACACACACACACATACACATACACACACACACCAGGTTTTCGGGGAGGAAGTACTGTTAGATTAAAGGAAACTTACAAGATGTTTCAATCAAAAGCGATGGTGATTGCTTTTGTTTGGATCTTCATTCCCACAAACTAAATGACATTTTTTAAACAACTGAAGAAAAATGAACCCAAACTGAGTATGAGATGACATTAAGGAATTATTATGAATTTTGTTAAGGGTGATAATGGTACTGTGGTTTTGCTACAGAAAAAGAATCCTCAGGTGTTTCATGCTATGACCTGAGTGACTCTTGATGACATTATGCTAAGTGAAATAAGACACAAGGGGACAAATATTATATGATTCCACTTATACGAAGTACCTAGAGTAGTCAAATTTGTAGAGACGAGAAGGTAGAATGGTGGTTGCCAGGGACTGGAGGGAGGGAGGGATGAGCAGTGTTTAATGGGAATAGAGTTTCAGTTTGGGAAGTTTAAGAAAGTTCTATAGATGAAATGGTGGTGATGGTTGTACAACAATGTGCATATACTTAATGTCTGTGAACTTCACACTTAAAAAAGATTAAAATAGTGAATTTTATATTATTCTATCATGATAAAAAAGAGTCCTCAGGTGTTAGACATAATTGCTGGAGTCGTTATAGGTGAATGATTTGATGCCTGGGGTTTGCTTCAAAATTATCTAGTAAAACAAAACAAACAGAAATAGAGGATAGAAGGTAGAGAGGAAACAAGACTAGGAAAATGTGTACAATTGTTGAGGCTGGGTGAAAATTAGCCCCCATAATGGGGGCTAATTATACTGTTCCTTTACTTACGCACGTTCAACACTTTAGAACACAAAGCTTAAAATATCTCTATCGTGTTTGGGTATGTTGAGTTTAATTTTCTGAGATGCTCTGAGCATTTATACTCTTTATAGGGGACTCAATTAAAAGAACAAAGCCATACTCTGCAGAGCTCTAGCAACGTAAGCTGTCATGCTACGAAATTGAGCATAAGATAGACACAAGCCCCAGGAGGAGGTCATGAAGACTGCCTTACACTGAGCAACTGCCTCATATGTTATCCAGGGACCCTTGAGCTGCCCTTGTCAGATTGCTGGGAAGAATAAACAAAATCACATATATCAGTAGTCTTTATCGCTGTCTCTGCCTTAGAACCTTGGAGAGCTTTTAAAAATACTAATGCTCAGGCCACACTCCAAATCAATACCAATTGAGCTAGAATCTCTAAGGATGGGCCCCAGGGAACAGTCTTTTAAAAAACTCCCTTGGTGGTTCTAATGTGCAGTCAAGGTCAAGAGCTACCAATACACAAACAAGCTGGTATTTAATACACAGTAGGTGCTCACAAAATGCTGATTGAAAATGAATCTGGAGTCAGTCACCTATTATGCTTTGACTGAGCCATTTGGTAAAGCCTTTCATGGAAAAGAATTTATATGCAAACTTTTATTTTTCCCACCCAGGGGATTCAACTACCAGAGGCCATAAATTTATTTCTTGAGTCTTTGCTAGAGCAGGCACACTTCTGCGCAAGAGAGTACCGTGGTGGCTCTTAGCGAGAGCCTGGAAAGATAAGAACAGTTTCAAAAATGTTTTTGGGGCATCACAAACATCCCATTGTAACACAATGCTATTTGGAATAACATTAAAGAAAAGTGAATTATGCCTGTTTATCAAAGGGAAAATGAAAGCCCCTTGGACCCGAGTTTTATTTTGAAGCTGAAGCCTTTAATCACATTGACAATAAAAGATATGGTCCTTCTATGAACTGAGGAATGATCGGCAGTCGTTTGCAATCTCAATACACGGCTGCTGGTAGTTAACCCCATGTTTCACGCCCAGTGTATTGAGAGTAGACAGATTCTCAGAACGGTGGAGAGAAATGGAGTTCTGACCCTGAGTCAGTTAACTGAATATAGAGTAGAAACAACTCCAGATATCTTCCTCCCCTCACTTCTGTGCCTTGGAATTTGGAGACAAAATTCAAAGGGCAATCACTTCAAACAGACTGACAAAAAAAAATGTTCTAAACTTTCATTGCAAATAACTCTTCCTGGTAGAGATAGAAGAAATGATCCTAAATTTGAAGTAAAAGGGCAAAGTGTGCCTTTTTATTTCTTTAGACTCAAACAGAGTAAATAGAATTGACAGATTTATCAAATAAAAATAAAGAATGCTCAGTTAAATTTGAATTTGAAGTAAATATTTGCAAATATTGCCTGGGTCATATTTACACTCCAAAACATTCAGTTTTTATCTGAAATGCAAATTAAATTAGGCATCCTATATTTTATCTGGAGACTCTGTAAAAAAGAAAAGGGA
The DNA here is from genome assembly GCA_963575035.1 of Avahi laniger. Taxonomy (NCBI): domain Eukaryota; kingdom Metazoa; phylum Chordata; class Mammalia; order Primates; family Indriidae; genus Avahi; species Avahi laniger. The sequence continues at coordinate 13,334 of CAUYSK010109188.1, read as the reverse complement.
AGTCTTTCTTCTCACATGTACAGGGTCCAAATATCTTACTCCGGGAATGTCTGGGAGGTGTAAATAGTCAATGAATGTCCAAGAACATGGGTCAGGAGGGTGGCATTGGCAGCCGGTATCAAGAATTCATTGTATCTGTTAGCAGTTGCTGCATAACAAATCATCCCAAAACTCTGTGGCTTCAAATAATAATAATGAGCTATTGCAAACACTTTTGCAGATTGACTGTGGTTTGTTCATCTAGGCTGGACTTGGGTGAGCATCTCTTTCTGTAGATGTAGGGCTGTGATTTGGTTCGGTAGTTTAGCTTAAGGTAGTGGCAGCGTGGGAGGCTGTGCTCCACAGGTCCGTGGCATGATTGATGAGTGGACTTCTCATGGTAATAACACAGACATGAGATCGCAAGTAGAAATAGGCAAGGCCACTCAAACTTGAAACAAGTACACTGTCATTTCCACCCACACACCATTGGCCAGAGCAAGTCATATGGCCAAACCCAAAGTCAAAGGGTAGGGAAGTACATTCCACCCAGGTAGGGACCATGGCAAGGGTATGAATTGGGCTGACAGTATTAGCCCAATCCAGTATCAAATATAGCAATTCAATCTCCCACAGGCAGGCACAGGAAAATTGAGGTTCAGGAGAAGGAAGTTGGGTCCCTAACACCTTCGGAAGCAAAAAGGACCCAGATGTGCAGGGAGGAGGAAGCAGGAGTCAGTTCCTGGGGAGGTGGGCTAAAAGGGTCAGAGAGGCTTTAATGCAAGGCTTACCTGATTCTTAATTTGAGCCCTTGACTCCAATATTTCCATATTTGCCTATAACGGTTCTCATAGACTGAGGTGAAAGTGAACACACAGATGGGGAGACTGAACACACAGGTGGGGATTTAATAGCCTGGGCTGTGAAAGTTAGAGGGCAGGAGTATGGTCTGCCGTTCTCTGAAATTTTACTCCATTACTCTCATGCAGCCCTTGCCACCTCACCCAGCTCTAATGACTCTTGTGGCTGAAGACGCAAGACACTGAGGCCATTGTAAAAGACAACTCATTTGCACTCATTAGTGTTGTAATCAGGCCTTTTTTCATTGAAGTAGGAGAAACCTAAGTTAAAGCTAGCTCAAGCAAAAAGGGAAATTATTAACACATAACTAAGAAGGCTAGGGACACGAGCTTCAGACAAGGCTGAGTGCAAAGGCTCAAATGATAGCCCTGCATTTCTCCATTCCTAGGCTCTGTGTTCCTCTCTGCTGCCATAATTCTTAGGCGAGCCTCCCTGGGAATGTCTCTCTTTGCCAATGACCTCGTGTGTTTCTTCAGCTGTCCATCTGAGGGTTCACCCTGACATTTCAGCAACGAGGCCCAGAACATAGAGTTGCGGTAACAACTCAGACATGAGAAAGAAACAGCTGCCCAGTAGGGCTGCAGGAAAAGCTATTCATCAAACCTCTGCTTTTCAGGGTTTGTGTGTGTGTATGTGTGTGTGTGTGTGTGTCTTTCATTTTTTCTTTATCTCATCACAAGATGCTGGTCATTGAACTCTGCTGCCATGATTATACTTGAGAGACTGCAGAAGCCAGCAACAGGCAGTTCCTGTCCTCTGGGAAGGGGCAGCGAGGCCTGCGGAAGTGGGAAAGATGTGGAAAAAGGCACAGGATGGTTTGTGTCAAGAGACTCCTGCCTTCAAAAGTGGGGACGTAGGAAAGATGGATAAAAGGGAGGAACTGCTTCTTCGCATATGCAAAGAGAATTTCCACTGAAATCTTCCAGAAACTTTTAGCAATTGTTATCCCTGCATAGCTGGACAGGACAACTAAAGAGGGACGCCCAGGTGAGGGAGCCTTCTCTCCAGTTGCGCACTCTCCACACTGTCTGGTTAGGTTATCTTCCAAATCTATTGTGTTTTAATTGAAATTTTTTGAAAAGACTGATTTAATTAAAACAAAATAAATCAGAGACTTTATTCACTCTACCTTTATTCTTTATGATCCAGGAAAAAAGGCTTCATTTACTAGCTGTGTGGACTTTGGCAAATTATTTAACCTGCCTGTGGTCTATTACCTCATCTGGAAAACAGGGTCAGTAATGGTTCCTACATCCAGCGGGGGTTGCGAGGGTTCAGTGAGCTAAGGTGTGAAAAGGGCCGAGCTCTGGTTATCACACTCGCGGTAATCCTAGCTATCACTGGTATGATTCAAACGCGGTCTGAACACAGAACTCGGCAACGTAGGCTAGTTTGTCCTAAAGACAGTCCCTAACGGTCATAGCAAGTGACAGCAGCAGCTGTCTTGTGGGCTGTTGTCTCTGGCCCCATGCTGGGGCTGTGATGGACAGGGACGCGTGGTGGATAGATGGCTTCTGCGCACCCAGCACGTCAGAAGGGGGAAGGAGCAGCTGCTTGGGATTGGAACCGCAGGAACAGGCAGAAGGCAAGGTTGATGGGGTCACCAACACACCTGTCATTGTCTCAGTAAAATAAATTGTCTGCCTTCCATCATGTCCTGAATGCATCTGAGAAAGATCTAAAAGAGCAGAAAATGTGGCATGGCCCAAGTGGTAAAGGAGAAAAAAAGGATGTATTCTTTAATTCGGTTAAACTGTCATCTCCCCTACCCTCTCCTCGTTTATTTACTTTTCCACTGAATATGTCTGGGGCTAGAAGGATCTTAGCCATATCTAGAATAACAAACTTATTGAATATAACGACTAAATGGAGCCATAGACAGCAATTTGATGGTATCTCGGATAACAGAGAACATGATTTACACTAACTTATATAACCAGGACATTTATTTATCTCATATTGTTGGAAGTCCAGCAGTAAGTTGGACTTCGGGTTTTCTTAATCCAGTAGATCAACAATGCCATAAAGTTCAGGTGTTCTCTGTCTCTCTCATCTACCATCCTTGGTGTGTGAGTTGTGTTCTTAGACTGTTTCCCAAGACGTTTGCAGTGGCAGGTAGGGCAGCAGGCTTTCTTGTTTTCAACCAGTATTGGGGGAGGGTGGGAAAGGTGGGATGGAGAGAGAGAGAGAGAGAGAGAGAGAGAGAGAGAGAGAGAGAGAGAGAGAGAGATCTCTCTTTCAACCATGAAATAAGGCCATCTTTGCAGTAAGGTTGAGCCAATGTAGGATATGCACCCACCCTTGGACCAGTAGACCAGTAATAGTGGGGCCAGGTGGATACCTTATGCTGAATGGCTGAAGCCTGGAATTTTAAACTATTCATTAGCAAGGCAGAAGAAATTATTAGCTTAGACCGAGATTTTCAACCTCAGCACTGTTGACATCTGGGGCTGGATGATTCTTTGCTGTGGGGCTGTCCTGTGCACTGAAGGTATTCCTCATCCATCTCTGCCCACACAGTGCCAAGGGCAAGGGCTGTGTGCATTGAGGGGAGCTGGGAGGAGGGCAGAGCCTAGATGGGACAGGATCTTGTAGACCATGTTTAGGATTTCCATTTTTATCTTAAAAGCACCAGGAAGGGACCAAAGGGATTTAAGTAAAGGATAATTCCAGCTGGGATCTGGAGAAAGAATAGGAGCAGACAAGGAGGGAAAACAGGGGGGCCAGATATTGTTGCAGAGAAAGTGATGACTGATCAGTTTCAGCTAGGATGGTGAGAGTAGAAACAGAGGGAAGTGGATGGATTTGAGTGCTAAGTAGGTGCTAAACTAGATGGAACCCCCTACTGGAATCAACATGGGGGGTTAGAAAAGGAAGATATTAAGAATGACTCACAGGTTTCTGGTTTGCTCACCCTGGGAACACTGGAGATGCATCAGATTGTAGAAGGAAGATCGTGTTCTGGATATGAGTTTGAGGCTGTGCAAGATATCCAAGTAGAAATGTCAAGTGGGCAGATGGAGACACCATCATGGTGTTCAGGGGAGAATATTGGACTGCAGATACAAATGGGCGTGGTGAGAACTCACCTTCTGAGGGATCTAACATTTACTGGTTGGATGGAGAGCCATGATTCCCTGAAGGAGAGGCCAGAAAGGTAGAAGGAGTTAGAAGGAGTGGGAGAGATTCTGGGAGAGGGTTGTATCCCTTAAGCCATGGGAAGGGAGCATTTTGAGAGGGAGGGCTCCATCAGCAGTGTTATGTGCTAGAGAGAGAAGGAAGGTAAGGACCAAAAGATTGTCCTTTGGATTTAGTGACATGGAGGCCACTGGTGACTCCAGCAAGAACAATCTAGGAAGTGGTGCGTGTTGGGGTCAGAAGCCGGGTTGGAGAGGCTGGATTCATTCAGGGGAAAAGACAAAAGGTATAGAGAAGATTCCTTCAGGAGAAGTTTAGCTGTGGAGAAAGGAGAGGGGAGGAGGCTAGCTGGAAGGGGAAACGAGGACCAGGGAGAGTTTTTCTGTAGGATGAGACACTTGACCATGTTCAAATGGTTTTTGGAGGTGGGGACAGAGGTTTGCAAATACAGGAGAGACATGTGGAAAAGGCAGGAAGGAATAGAATTCAGACCCATGAATCTTAGAAAGGACAGAGGCACCTCTGCTGTCATAACCAGAGAGAAGGAGAAGAGGAGGGACACAGACGTTTGTGGCTGGAAGTTGCTAGCATTGCTGTTTGAACTCTTTATGGTTTCTGTAAAGTAGGAGGCTCAGTGTCTATACTAAATGTGAAGAACTTCTCTAGTCAAATATGTTTTGGAAATTCTGTGTTAAGGTTAAGCAGTTATCTTTCCCACAGGACTTACAGAGCCTTTAATACACGAGTTCATTGTGAGTGTCCAAGTGGGGGGTAGGGGAAACAGCATTTCCCATTGGATCACGGGGCTTTTGAGGCTCACAGCGTCTCACGGGACTAGTGTATCACAACCACACTCTGGGAAATGCTGCGCAGGGTCAACACCTTCATTTTAGGGTGCAAGAACCTGAAACCCAAAGATGGGAAGGGGTTTAGAGAAAGTCACTTGGCTGGATCAGTGGAGGGCACTTTTGTCGGGAGCACAGGGTCTGCCCCAGGCGTCAATTCTGTGAGCACAGCCCTCTCCCTTTTGTTTGTGTTGTGCGACGCCAGCCCTCGGCCACAGTTGGGGCAATCTGGTTCTACTTTGAAATATGATATTAGACAAAGAGACAGGCAATAAACCTTTGTGTGTAACATGAAAGGATCCGAGGCAGAGCACAAATCTACTGCCTCTGAGTTCAGCCTGCCTGGAGTCCACAGCAGAACTAGCTGTGTGTGCCTGAGCAAGTTACTTAAATTCTCTGTGTTGCAATTTCCTTATCTGTGCACAGGGAGTAATCATGACATACCTACCACATAGAATAGTTGTGATTATTACGTATTATAGAATAATACTTATAAAGACCTTAGAATAGTGTCTGATCCAAGTGACTGCTAGCTATTCCTGGGAGCAGACAGGCGGCTGTGTCCTGACCCATAAACAGGGCAGTAGAAAAAGCTACTCTGGCGAAGGAAAGAAAGATGAACAGTTGTGTCAAACAAGGTAGAGAAGGAAAATAGACAAAACGTAGTCTTTGGGATTTGTGAGACACCTGCGTGTCTTTACAATAAATCCCCCTGTTAGCTTAAGCTAGCTCAGTGACTTGCGAACAAATAGACATGATGACTACAGTGGCGGAGACAGGATTTGAACCTGAGTCCCCAGGCTTCTAGTCTAGTGCTCTGATTATTACCACATGCAGCTTGTTTAGGACTTAGATGTAACTCATCAAGAAAAATCTCCTCCCGGAGGAAGAAAGCCGATCTTTGCAGCCGGCGGCAGATTGTGTCTGGGATTAAATTTAGTGTCCCTGCTTTCAGGAGAGGCGACCTTTGACCTTCCAGCTGTGCAGGCAGCACCTGACTGAAGCTGCCGAAGGTGTTGTTGAGATTCACGGCTCTGCGGGCTCCGAAAACACGTCAGCCCTGCTCCCCCGCCAGTACGTTCAACTCAACGGTTAGTCTATGACGTCATCTAGAAATTGATGCTGAGTCTGGGCTTACCATGAACATCCACAACTCCAAAGTTCCACTTGCTCCCTTCTCACCTGGAACACTTTAGCCTTCCTTTTCTACCTGTTGGGAGTTGCAGGGGGAGGGTGGCTGGGTGGGGGGCTACCGCGTGTTTAACAGGTACCTCGGATGATTCTGATGTAGGAAATTCAAGGCACCACTCTTTGAAAGCATTCTGTACTCTTATCCAGATGTTCTGGAAAGAATTCTGGAATATATAGAGTGGGATTTTTAAAAACAATTTTGATGTTGAAAGTCAGAGTTCTGTGGGATGGCTTTTTAAGTTGAGCCTCAGTGTCCTGGTCTGTTAAATGGGGTTAATAATGGAGAGACCTCTCTCTCAAGGTTACTGCCCAGCTCAAATGAGCTAAATGCAAATGAAGATAGTCTGTAAGCTGTAAGGCCAATGGCAGTAATTATTTTGTACTAAAGGCAAGTCTCAGTGCTGGAAAGGATCTTAGTGGCTGTGTAACCTAACACTTACATTTTCAGCAAGAAAGGGCTAGAAACCACATCTTATTTTCCACTGTATTCCTTGATCTAGCTCAGTGTCTAAGCGGCAAACTTAATTTTCGTTGATAAGGACCCAATATTTTTAAGCTTTTTAATGCAAATGAGTCATCATCCAAGATGCTGATTGGCCGACACCAGTTCTATTTGGTCGGATACTAAATAATGAAGGGGGAACAACTGGTTGTTAATGCAGAGAGGCTAGGAAAAGGCAGTGAATAGCAGCACAAAAATAGCCTCAATAATTATAAGTCTTACAAAGCCTGTTGCGACATACTTTATGAGTCAAAAATGAAGTGTGTGTGACATGAAATGAATCATTCTGTGAATAAGAGAAGAAATCTTACTTATTTAAATGTGTTTTGTCAGCAGTAATGCTCTCTCCTGAATAATGCATGCCCTTAAACAAAAGTGATGGATAGCTTCGTTGGTCTAACATAAAAGAGATACAATTCTTCTTATAAAAAAAAATTCGTGGTAATTCAGTATTAAGTTGGCTCTGGCCTCACCGTAATAAAAAAATTAAAATACACTTAAGTAAATTTTCATGTATGAGCCCTTTACTCTTTGGAGATGTAGGGCTAGCATCTTTCTTTGACTTTAGAATTGGATGGATAGCAATAAGAAGACCACGTATTTCCATTTATCTCCCTTCAGAGCAATCTTTCAGCATTGCTAAATGTTATTCTCATAAAGTGCTTATCTAATATAGTAAAATGGTCATATTTTTATACTCATATTATTTTTAAGTATTTTCAATGCTTTTATTGGGTGGAGGGATAGAATGTGTTTCATTAGTGTATTAGTATCTTGTTTCTACTAGTATTTTGTTTCCAGAACTAAGACAGATACATTAAGGTTACCATCTCCACTGATTTGTTGTGACATGTTGGAGGTTTTGGATTTTAATAAATAACTTCTTTCTTTCACTTTTGAGTTTGAAACAATTGAGAGACTCACACAGAAGGCAGGCCAAATAAGAGTTGCAAATTGCTCCTTCATGACTGATAAACCATTGAGAATGGGATTCTATACCATGGCTAAGTGGATTTGCTAAGACTTCCCTCAAGAATTTGGTAGCTAAGACTGGTAGTTGCTCTCAAGATCCTTTTTTCCTTACTAATAGAGTTCCCAGGCTTTAATGAGGCATATGGTCACTCAGAAAAACAGACATTTACTAGCTTCCTTTGCAGCTAGATATGGCCATGTGACTAAATCCTGGCCAACAGGATTTAAGTGGTGTGTGTAACTACTAGGAAGTGCCCTTAAAGGGAAGTCCATTTTTTTTTACCTTTCTTCTTCTTCCTGACTGGAAGGTGGATGTGATGATTGGCACTCAGGAAACCCTCTTGGGCCATGAGGTTCTATCTACATGTTGATAATGATGGAACAATGAGACAAGAGGTTACTGGTTTTCTGATGGCCATGAAGTACCACCATACTAGCCCTGAATTGCTTACCTCTGGATTTCACTTACATTTAAAAAAAAAGTGTAATTTTCTATCTGACTTAAACCCTAGTTATTTTGGATAGTCTGTCATTTGCAGCAAAACTTAATCTTAAGTAATAATGGCAGTTACAATTCTCTCCCACAGGGAAATCCAGATCCAATGGCAGAGGGAAGGCCAAAATGTGTTCTCTGCAGACAGATCACAAAAGAGAACCACTTAAAAGTGGCTGAGCCATCCATAGCCTGTCCTTTCTTCCAAACACTAGCCAGTTTAATCATTGTCTACCTCAGGGAGAAATGACTGGAGGTGCCAAGAGAGGCCAGGAATGTTAACTAATGGAGGACTTTCCACATGGACACATGAGACTTGAAAAAAAGAGGTTCTCTTAAACATGAGAAATACAAATGCACCAAAGATGGCAAATTCTGTGAATCAGAGGGAGAGGTTCAGGAAGAGAGAAGAAGTGGGAGAGGCACTTACACTAGATAACATAAGACAGCATCTTCTATTTGCAAAATGGGGAGTGAAGGAGTTTGGAGGTAGGAGCAGTTACTTTGGCTGGATTGAGACTTAAAGTCCTAAATGTTAGATGAAAAACCTCTTCAAGAGCATTTGGTCTGTCTTAGTCTGTTTGGGTTGCTATGACAAAACACCATAGACTCGGTAGCTGCTATACAATATAAATTTATTTCTCACAGTTTTGGAGGTTGGGAAGTCCAAGTTCAAGGTGCCAGCAAAGTCAGTGTCTGGTGAGGACGTGTTTCCTGGTTCATAGATAGCAGCTTCTCACTGCTCTCGTGTGGCAGAAGGGGTGAGCTCGCTCTCTGGGGTTTCTTTAATAAAGGCACAGAACCCATTCGTGAGGGCTATGCTCTTATAATCTCATCACCTCCCAAGGGCTTCACCTTTGATGCCATCACCTTGGAGGCTGGGTTTCAATACATGAATTTTGGGCAACACTAACATTCAGACCATGGCATGGTTTAATAATCTTCATTTTATTAATGAGAATCAGAGTGGTCAGGAGACTTTTTCAGAAGTTGGTAATAGGTTTTCCTATGGGTGCCATTGAGCTAACCAGACCCAGAGCTCCAATCTCTCAAAAGTCTGGGAATTTCCTCTGGGAGGTTGATAATTGCAAGGAGAGTAGGATCAATACAAGTTGAAGAGAAAGACATGAACAAGGGCTGAAAAATAGTATTGACAAAACATATCTCACATATGTCACCTTTGCCATTACAGCAGGAAATTCATATTGCTAAGCAGTGGGAGAGGGAAGTCTCATTTATGTAGATTCTTAAATGCCAGATAGAAGAGGTGTGACCTTATGTTTTGGCAAAGAAGGAGCCACCATGGATTTCAGAGATGGTTATTATTATGTGACCCTTGACTACATACTGTGCAAATAATATGTCATGGGACTTTTGCCCCACGAGGGTAGGGGATTGGCTAAAGCATATCCCCAGTGACCTGCAGACAAGGTTCGAGAGCACCTTAGCATGATAGGGCTCTGATGTGATTCCCAGCCACCCACCAGACTCATGTCTTGGCATTCTTTCCTTGATATGAGGTTCTAGCAATACCAAGGTACTTGCGTGTTCTCTGCTGCCTCATTCTTCTGGGCCTTTTGCACATGTTATTCTCTGCCTGCAATAGCCTCCCTGCTTTATTTGTTTGACTAACTCTTTCTCAACCTTTAAGATTCAGCTAAGGTCTCATCTCTTCCAGGAAGACTTAGATTAGTCAGCTTAGACCATGTTATGCTGCAGCAACAAACACTTCCAGATTTAGTGGATTGTAACAAATTTTGTTTCTCATGCTTGTTATATATTAATTGCAAGTCAGCGAAGGGAATCTGATCATTATGTAGTTCAGTCCTCCAGAATGATGGAGGTTCCATCTCAAAACATGTTTCATGGTAGCCAAGGCAGGGAAAAGAGATCATGGGACACCATGTACTGACTCTTAAAGGGATACATGTCGCTCTGGTCACCTTTTTTTGGCCAGAGAAGTCACCTAGTTAAGCCTGTGTTCATGAGACAGGTAAGTATAATCCTTCCCAGATAGGAGAAACAGAAAACACAGTTTACCACAGTCCTCCACACCTCACCTTCCTGTCTTTGGCCTCTGCAAAACTTGTGTTCTTTGCTTCCTTAATGTCCTGAACACACTTCATCATTGCTTGCTATATGCCGGGCACTTCCATTCAATCGTCTTCATAACTTCATGGAGTCAGTATTGCTAGTAACACATTTAGTTCTCACAACATTCTTAGGAGGAGAGACTATGACTATTTCCATTTTACAGATGATGAAAGCGAGTCATAGAGAGGTTGAATGATTTGCCCAAGATCATAAGGCTATTAAGTAGCAGAACCAGGATTTGATCACAGGCAGCTGTCTCCAGAGTTTGTGTTCTTGACCTCTATAATAATTATGGGCCTTACTATGGGCCACCCTTTGTTCTAAGTGTTTGGCATGTATTAACTCATTTGCTTCCTGCAACAAGAACCTTTTGATGTAGATACTCTTCTTATTGTCATTTAACACATATGAACCAGAGGCTCAGAGAGGTTAAGTAATCTGTCCAAGATCACATAGAGGGAAGTGGATTTTAATCCCAGGGAGTCAGACTCCAGGGCCAGCACTCTCAGCTACTGTGATGTATTGTCACAGTGTTTGTTCATGTATAATCTACCTGACACAGACCTCCCTACAATGGGACCAGATGGGTTTGAGTCTGGATTTAACAAAAACAACACACATGGAGATGAGAATGGCCAGTCTATCCCACAGAATGAGCTCTATAGTTTAGTGAGTAGTTAAGTGTGTGTGTATCCGTGATTGATAAGTGCCTCTCAAGTACAGTGTAATTCTAGTGTTATGTCTAATCCCTCCTTGCTAGAAATTTGGGGACACTTTAGTTTGATATGGCCATGAAAACTGTCTATGCTCTGGTTCTGATAACATGCTATTCTGTGTTCCAGGATGAACCACATCCCACATTGACCTACATAAGTTGGTTTGTTCATTCATTTATTCATGCATTCATCAATTTGTTCAATAAATATTTCTCAACCCCTACTAAGCGCCAGGCACTATTGTAGATACTGAGGGTATAGAATTGAGCAAAACAGTGAGATGCCTACCCTTGTAGCATTTACACTTTAATGGGGAGAGTCACAATACACAAATAAATGTGTGATAAGTGCTAGGGAGAAACATTAAGGTGGAAAGGGAGATAGGGAATGCTGAGGGGGAAAGGGAGCTGCTTATTTAGACTGGGAAGCTGGGGAACACTTGGAGAGATAGAGTCCAGGGGGAGGTGAGAGTGTGAGCCATGTAGATGTCTGTGAAGAGTGTTCTTCTGGGAGAACAGCAAGTGCAAGGTCCCTGAGGTGGGAGCATACGTGACAGGCGGGAGGAGCAGCAGCGAGGAGGCTGGTGAGGCTGGAGCAGAGCAAGAGAGGCAGAGGCTCCTGGGACAGAGGAGACCGTGGAGCAGTTGGGGTAGACGGGTCATCTAGGGCTTCACAGGCCATCGTGAGGCCTTTGGGTCTTATTTTGAGTGTGAAAGGCGCCTCTGAGGGCACTGAGTGACAGAAACACTACCCACAAGCCACGCTCAGGCCGCCATGTGGAGAACAGGAAAACGCAGTGCCCACCGAGTGGGAGTGGTTGAATGAGTTACAGCACCATCGAACCTCGGATGAAGCCATCACAAAGACTGACTTCGAGTTTGCCAGATGATTTGGGGGGAATTTCACGAGGAAATGTTGAGTGAGAAAGCCAAGATGCAGAAAGTATGGATAACATCCTATTTTTGTAAGGGCTTTCACAACTTTCCACATGCATATGAATGTAGCTTTATGGATTTGTGGGGAAAGTTATGAAAAGATACATACAAGATAGTTCCCAGGGGCTACATAGATTTTGAGAGGAGTAGTGTTTGTAAGGGGCTGGGGAGAGATGAAGGAAGATGGCAAGTTAAAAAAATTATGTTCTAAAAAGAGAATGTATTTGATCAATCACATTTAAGCATTTGTGGAAAGAAGTGTGTGTGGATATGCACATGCATTTGTAGATGTATATTGTATATGTATTTATTGTATATATTACATATATGTTATTGTATATAAATAAGAACAAATTTTCATATAAATATGGCATGAATCCTATGACATAGCATGATTGGTCGCTTTCACATGGGGAAACTGAGACTCGGTGAATTTAGTGGCTGCCCAGGGCCACACAGCCACACAGCAACTGCACAGGTGGAGAGAGGTTCCCAGAAGTCTGACGCCACAGCCTGCATTTCTTCAACTTCCCCAGATTCTTTATTTCTGCACCTATTTCCCTCCTCCTAAAGGGCAGTAATTTACCTTAGTGGAATGGAAAGAGCATGAAGAGATAAAAGACTTCCTGAAATTTCTGAACTCTGGAAAAGCACTTCAGTTCCTAACTCAGAACTGCAGGGGCTGTGACCTTCATAAAAGGGAGTATTGACAAGAACATCATTGGTGAGATGACTGCCCTCCCCTCTCCCCCCAGACAATGGCAGAAGAAAGTAGGGTGAACTGGAAATTCTTTGCACTGGAAAAGATAAATTGTCCATTTAGAAGGAAACCCAAAAGAACGAAAGCCCTATTATGAAGCAAACAAACAAACAACAGAAAATAACAAGTGTTGGCAAAGATGTGGAGAAGTTGGTACCCTTGTGTGCTGGTGGGATATAAAATGGCACAGCTGCTGTGGAAAACAATATGGTGGTTCCTAAAAAAATTTAACATAGAATTACCATATGATCCACTAATTCCATTTCATATACCCCCCAAATTGACAGCAGGGTCTTAAAGAGATATTTATACATCCTCGTTCATAGCAGCATTATTCACAATAACTAAAACGTAGAAACTACCAAGTGTCTATTGACTGATGAATGAATAAACAAAATGTGGTATATACACACGATGGAATATTATACAGCCTTGAAAAGGAAGGAAATTCTGATACATGCTATATACCATGGATGAACCTTGAAGACATCATGCTAAGTGAAATAAGCCCCACACACAAAAGGACAAATATTGTATAATTCCACTTCTATGACTTACTGAGCTATTAATACCTAGAGTAGTCAAATTCATAGTGACAGAAAGCGGAATGGTGATTGCCAAGGGCTGAGCATAGGGAGGAACGGGGAGTTAATGTTTAATGGGTAGAGTTTCAGTTTGGGAAGATGAAAAAGTTCTGGGGAAGGATGGTGGTGATTGATGGTTGTACAACAACGTAGATGAACTTTAATGCCACTGAACTGTACACTTAAAAATGTACATTATATATATATATGTTTTATATATATACAAATGTAAATTTTATATCAGGAATGTGTTACCATAATTTA